>PVIJ01003563.1:22788-132750 GCA_004024925.1 Scalopus aquaticus
TTGCTAAATTCCTTTGTATCTGTAACTGCCTTTATAAGCTGCACCAACTCTGTGCTGGGCGTCTCCATTTAGCCGACCAGACCGCTGCGTCGGTGCTTCAGGCTATTTGGGACCCTAGCTCGAGCTAGCAATAAACCACCGCTTTGTTATTGCATCGGACTGACTCTGTCGTAACTCGGACCCGTAACGTACTTTAACATGACAATCATAATGTAGATCCTCAGTCACTATTTTACATTTTATTGGAAATATGTTATATGTAATTCTCATGATACTAGATTTCATTTTTGAGGAACCAATCTGGCTCCAATCTTCCATTATTTTTCTCACGGTTTTCCTTTGTTGAAATTTTTATGCTCAGTTGTAATGATTCTGTTTCCCTTCCTGCCCGAAATTCTGGAGCTAAATCACTGACCTAAAAACTTTATTAAATTACACATATCTTTTAATCATAAACCTAACAATTTTGCTGACACACTGTCTTCTCAGGGGCATAAATTACACTTAGGTGGTTTAAAGAAAGAGCTCTCACTAACAGTGTTTGCTTTTGCATTATTTTCAAATGCAGGGGCTAGATGGCTGATAAGTGTCACAACAAAAACAGTATCATCAGCACAAGCTTTTAATGTTCCATTTCAAAAGAGAGGGAGTAAAGGACAAGGGAAAATACCTTAGTTCTGTATCTCTTTTGTTGTTCAATTACTCATGTTCATAAAGCAACTTGTGTTGTGTAGGATATGTGACACCTGTCAGCATAAAAAATATTTGTGGTACCATCTAAATCCTAATATTTAATTCTATTCTAGGAATTTAAGGGACTTGGTAAAGGTTTCTTGAGCAAGTGCCCCCAATTGTGAAGTGTCAAAACCCTGGTAATGATGTCGTTTTGGAGTTGATGGGTCTAAGAATGGGGTCCTTGGGTTTACTCTGGGAAAGATTTCACCAAAGCTCCCCTTCAGCTGCACACAGCAAGTTTCTCCACAAGACAGAGACTTAGTTATATTTAAAGGAACAGATTTATTAGGGAGAGGGACAGAAAGGTAAAGGACACTTGCATAGACACAAGTGGGGAGGAAGAGCTTCCCCGTCCTGGGGGTGGGTTAAGGTTTTATCCTCTTCTTTCAATTGGGAGGGGCTCGTCAGGAGGGGCTTATCCTCACGGATGGCTTATCTGTTGCTGATTCTGAATAATTAAGCAGAACCTGAAATGGAACCAGAAATTCCACAAAAGCTCAATCTCTATATCTTTGCCCTTTGCTCGTCTTAGGCACTGGCTGCCTAAGGATTTTTGGTTATCACTGGATTGATGGTTATGCTGATTCCTTCTACCCAAACTTCTTGTGTGAGTCAGGGTCTCTGATGCCTCTTCTATTGAGTCCTATCTCCTCCATCAGTAACATCTCTTAAGGTTGGTGCCCTGAGCAACCACAACTGCTTTCCAAGTCTACAGCAGAATATGACAGAGGCAGAGGCAGGGGGTCGCAATGGATAGGCAGTGCATAGGTTTTTGAAGGAGTGACTAAGAATTTTATGAATTATTCCTGCTTTTCCATTGCTCTCTATTTAGTCTCATGAAAAAACATGTTGCATCTCTTAGCACTTGCGTAAGAAAATTTTAAATGAATGTAGCTAGGTAGGGTGCTCGCAAAATGTAGTTCTGGTAAGAGATTTGGAGGCTCAAACCACTTGTTAAAATGAATGAAGTAGGTTTTACTTCTGTATGCACTAATGCTATTAAATACTATCACAATATATACTAACTCTGAAAGTTTACAGAAGTGTGATTAAATATTTATGTGCCGACTATATTACACTAGGGGCATTAATTCTAAGATGTTAAATATTTAAGTACCTGGAGTGTTTAGCATGAGGACACTTAATTATTTTTTTTATTGCACTTTAGCGATAATAGATATACTTTGAAAAGGAAAGTTTTGAGAAAATTGTAAGCGCACAAACGAGAAATTTGCACATATAGAGTATACATTTATTTTTATGCATATTATGATATTTGAATTTGAAAAAATTGGTACATATATGTAATATTTTTAAATTGGGTTAAAACTGCTACCCAAATTCACTAGAAATGGGTGTAACATACACACCTACCTACTGCTCACTAATCCGCATTTATAATACACACATACACACACACACACACACACACCTCTATATATCACTTGTGTGGTATACTTATTTGTGCGCCACTTTAAAACAATTTCAGTGTAATTTTTACCTGAGCTTGAGCATGTACCCAAGATATGGTTGATGTGTTAACTGAAACTCTTTATTCCTCAGTGTTTGAATCACATTGAAAACATAATTGCTCCGGTATTATCTGGGATTGGTTAGAAGCTTCTCTATTGGACTAGGGAAAGTTTACTAAGCCATTCTGATTCTCAGTTTCCTCTTCTAAACTTAGGATAGCATTAGCACCCTCATAATTTGAATTAAATATCCTCTTTTATGGATTCATCTGTTGCATAAGTTGGTATGTAATGTAGAATACACACTGAGGGATAAGGAAGGTGACCCAAGGATGCTTGCTCCAGGCTTGACCTACGCTGAGAACGCTCGCGTGAAAATGAGGTGGAAAGCCCCTCCCTGGACAGCCTGCTGGTGCGGTGTCCTTGGAAGTCTCTCCCTTCCCCTTGAAGTGTATTCTGTGAAAAATAGCTTGGGCAGATAAACATTAAGTAGGAGATTAGGCGCAGCTGCACCGGAGACAAAGCATATAGTCAGATGGGATATTGTTTTGGGGAAAGTGTATAAAAACACTTGCAAAGTATAATACAGTGCTACTTGAACTGGCTTGCAGCACCCCCATCTTCGGTCCTGCACGCACCGTACCAGGTCCCGAGTCCTTAAAGACTCAACAATGTAATATTTGAGAAATTAATATCAATCCCTTCTTCTGTCTTTAAAACCAGCAAAAATAGTATTTTATTAAGTACATGAAGAGCAATGTATTTCTCAATATATGCCTGCATATTTTAATATTGTCTTATGTATGGTATTAATGCAAGATTAAGATACAAAGAAGATTTGTTTACCTCTATTTCCTCTTAGGATGCTACTATAGCAGCTCTGCTGAACCATACAGCACATGGAGATATTCACTAAACAGATAAGCTGATCCAGTCTTGTTCATTAAAATGTGGCTCTAAGTTTTAATATTTAATAAGGGTTATGTTCCTTTAAGTCATGCCCAGAGTCACATAAATGGACCTACCCACTTTTCTCATGATGATATCCAATTTTGTATCATTTTCATGAATGCTTAACAGAATTGTAGTATCTCCTTTATGGACACAATGACCGTTTCAACACTTTAGTTCTTGGGTTTTGTTCCTTTATTCTTATATCAATCTCTGTGAATTTTAATAGTTCTATTTGAAAACCTTAAAAAAAATTCTATTTTAATATTACAATGAGTGGTTTATGCCCATTAGTCTAAAGGTCAATCTATGAAGATGTAAATTTTTGCCATATCTGGAATTAAAACACAATGAAATATTATAGAATACTTTATAGAGACTTTCATCACTTAAATTAAGCACAAAGATAAATTAATCAATATCTTATGGTAGGAAATGATCATTTTATAGAATCCCCAAACTCTTATTGCTACTTAAGTTCTTTACAATTCAGACAAACTCAAAAAATTTGAAAAAATTATTAAACTAGCATTGATAAGCTAAATGGCAAAGAATATCACTACCCTTTTCAATGAACTAGAAATTTTACCAAGTATTATATGTTTATATAATTTTTGAAAATCAAACTCTTTTATTAAAGTCATATACTGAATCAAATTTTGAATTCAGAGACCTGATTTCTCTAATGTAAAGCATTGCAGTCACCATCTCCTCATCTGTGCAATTAATACTGAGCATCTAACATTGTTCTATTAATTTACACAGCAGTATAAAAGCAACTACTAAAGGTCCAGCTCCAGAATAGGTTGTAATTAACCAGCAGCAGTTTTTTTTCACTGAATCATTACATATTTTTAAGAGAGAACTTAAGGAAACTATATATGCTATTATAATTTGTAGAGTTGCAAAATTATTCCTAAGCAATGATGCACATATCAGAATATTTATTTGCGGTAATTCAATTTGTCTTTGTTCTTCAAAATTCTAAAACAAAAGAAAATTAAAACCTAACTTGTCAACAATTAATGGTCCTGTTGCCCCCATAGAACCAGCAGAATGTTCTGTCACAGGAAAGTTTTTGAAAGTTCATAGCTATAGTTAATGTTATAATAGTCTAATGCTGTAGCTATGCAGTG
The DNA here is from genome assembly GCA_004024925.1 of Scalopus aquaticus. NCBI lineage: Eukaryota > Metazoa > Chordata > Mammalia > Eulipotyphla > Talpidae > Scalopus > Scalopus aquaticus. The sequence goes on from PVIJ01003563.1 coordinate 27,083, forward strand.
AGAAAAATACATTGTATTAATGAAATTTAAATAATTTATACATCCAAATTTTATAATAAAAGACATTTCTTAGGCAAGAAGCAATGTTCTATTTCCGTGAATGAACAAGAGAGCAGATATAAAATGTTTAAAAGAAGGATAGCAGGTGATTCTAAGAAAAATGCTAATTTTTCTTAATCACAGTTATCAAGTAATAGGTGCAGAACTGAGAGACCAATACATATTAACAGACCTATTAATATCACTATTTGCTAATATGAATGTTGTCCATGTAAGAGTAGAAAAAATTAATCTGTTTACATATTTGCCTTATAGAAATAACTAAGTAATGCTTATTTTGACTTATCTCTTTTAAAATAATAATGATACTGCTAAAAATGTATAAATTTAGTATATAAATATGCTATGAATGCATTTCTGGAAAAAAATCTATATAAGGAAACTAGGTGGTCAAATTAATGTACAAATTTTACATTAAATTTCAATGGTGGAAGGAACCAAGTGTAACTACTTCCTAATTATACTTGTGTGTGAATTGCAAATATTCAAATTTAAGTTTATATAGAGTTCAATTAAATTTTTATTGGAGCTTAATAATTTATAAAATTCTATATTGGATATAAATTATATCCCAGGGTAATCTAATTTTCTTTTTTTAGTTTTCCACCACCATCCTTTCTTTCCTTTTGACCTTTTTACTCCTTCCTTAACTTCAGAAACCTCACCTTATTAGTGTCTGCCAATTTTTATAGGTATTTTATTTTCTCAAATATTTCACTATGTAAATGTCCAATATTTGTCTTTCTTATTCTTACTTATTCTTAATTGCTACAGACAATTCTTTCCAAGTTCCTTCCATTTTTGCTGTAAGTGGTAATATTTTGTCTTTCCTGTGGCCAAGACTGAATAGTAAGCATTCCATTGTGTGGATATATCACACTCTCTTAACCCACTCTTCTGTTTATTTTGTTGTCCTCGATTATTTTTTTTAAACATGAGTTGGTACATACTGAGTTCCAGTAAATATTCCATAAAATTCTTAGGATTATAATATTACCGGGCATCAGACTAATGAGGATTATATTGCTATAACCTGAAGAATCAGAAATTTAGTGTATATGTATCACTATGTAAAATAAATAACTTTTTTAAAGATTTATTTATTTTTGCATACAAGCTGGGGTACAGGCCAGAGGTGTGGGGCCATGGGAGGGTTCACCAGAAACAGAGTGGGAAGCAGAACAGGTGGATCGACGGAAATTCTCTGCTGAGGGGAGCAGCAGGCGAGGCAGGAGAGGTCTGCAGAGCCATGTGGGAATCTCCCCAGCCGGCATCGAACTCGCATCACCGCTGCCGACAGCTCCACAGCATAGCGCATAACCTGCTGTGCCACCAGGAAGGCCCAATAAATAATTTTATAAGTAATAGGAAATCTTGTTATTCTAGCTAATGTCATTTTGACCTATAAAGTAATATGCTCTATAATGTCATGTCTCTCTCTCTCTCTCTCTCTCTCTCTCTCTCTCTCTCTCTCTCTCTCTGTCTCTCTCCCTTCCTCCCTCCCTCTTTCTCCTTTATCTTTTTTCTCTCTCTTTCCTCTGCTTTCCCTTCATCCTTCTTTAATTGTTCAAATTATACTCAAAATATGGAGATAATACCTATAGCCCCTATTGGAGAAATCACACAATTATAAGTAATCACATTATGATAGGAATAATACACAGAAACATTAAGAGAAAGAATGCCAAATCCAATGTGAGAAACTAGCAAAATAATATTTGAACAGGATTTTGGGGACCATTGGATGGGTTGTATTTTATTAGAGATATGAGGAAGAACATGAAAAATAAAGCCCAGATATCTGAAACAGAATCTTGTGTTTGAGAAAATAGGAAACATTTAATATAAGATTATAGGAGACATGAGACATGACAGCAACAGAAATGGGAATACGATGAGTTTTCAGAGACACTTCAGACTCTTCACTCTTTATCTTTCAATCAATAGCAACTCTGGTGTAAAAGTTAAGAAAGTTATGATAAGAGTCATGATGTAATGGGATGTTGCAAAAGGAAAATAGAATAGACGAGAGATGATACCCTTCAACAAATCTCATGGTGTGGGGTAGTGACAACCTGATAAAAGTCAACGAGAGTTAAAATTAAGGCAGAATCAAGAAATACAAGAGGCTTTGGACTGAAATGGTGAACATTGGAGCTTTATTCTATGAGATCAGTATATTGACACATACAAAATAAACATTAAAAATGGAGCACACTAGATATTACTATTGTTTACTTTAAAATGTTTTATGAAACTCAAGTGATTTTTTTTGTTATTTTTATTGTACCTACCTCAAATAATAAATAACTTAATTATTTTAATGTTTAGTAGCAGGAAATATAATTCACTTGAGATGTGAAGTAAAGAGATGGTGGAATTTCAGCTCTTCAAAATCACACCTTAGAATGGAGATTCAAACCACTTAGTTTTGCTACAGAGTTCATGGCTTTTTAATTCAAAACAGTTCTAAATTACTTCAAGTAATTGTATGTCTTATATGTTGAACAAATAACAAGAATATCAAGGTATGAAAGTAGTAAGATAGTTAGGACACAAGAGGAGAATAATGATACCAAAGAATAAATGCAGGACATGTGTTAAAATAAACTTGTCTGGCTTTAAAAGCAGAGAGAGAGTTATGCAAATAAAATTTATCTACCTTATCTAAAGGTGACTCTTGCACATAAATAATTATATTTTGTCATATACAAAACATACAATTCCAGAACCATGAAAATGAGGGTTAAAAAAAAGCAGTAAATATATTACAGTATATACAGATTGAGTCAGAGTAATGCACACCTGAGACTTACATGTTATGATGCACTGTAATTTCATTTAAAAAATTAAATTTAATTTTACACATCATTTTAGAGTTTGAAGGAAATACTTTGGAGTGGAAGAAGGACATTCTTGTTAATGTCACATTATATGATTCAAAATTTCCCAAATTCTAACACTGTTGTTTAAACTCATATTTCAAGGACTGTTATTATCCAAAATCAGTGGCACAGAGAAAACTATTTGTAGTATTAGAGTATTTTATCATGTTTTCAATTACACTGGTCAACAGTGAGATCATAACTGACTTGAAAAGACCCTAATATGTATTAACTTGGTGTGCTGAACATGACTATAACCCTGAAAATGTTCTCGTTTGAAGATATTTCATATAATTTATTTTATATGTTTCACCATGCAAATTTGCAAATTTATCCAGTAGGACTGCAACGACATCTTAAATCAGCCTAGAATGATGTAATATTGCATCATATTGCATAATACCATCACGCACACATCATCCAGAGTTGATTACATCATTTTCTGATGCAATGCAATATTATTGCCAGGCTACTGCCAAAGTAAGCTGACGTCAGCAGTGCACTATATAAAAGTGCACCTTTCGGAAAAGTTGAGCATTGAAAATATTTCAGACTTTGTGCGAGACAGTTGAAGCTACTGTTCCATAGAACTGTTCTTATTTTATCCATTTAGGCACAATACAGAACAGTCATGCCTCAAAAGTGCGTTAATAGCGTGGACAATTTTTGCTCTATTTGTGGTGCAGTGACATTTGCCAACCAGAAGAAAAGTATCACTTCTCAAATGAAGAAGGCTTATCATCTTGACTTCAGATGCAAGGTTGGTGACCAAGACAAGCCTTGGGCCCCGCATATATGCTGTGCTACATGTACACAGCTTTCACAGTGGTTAAATGGCAAAAGACCATCAATGCTGTTTGCAGTCCCTATGGTGTGGGGAGAGCCAAGCAATCAAATTGTGTTGAGCACATACAAATTGATAGGAAATTACTAATTTTATTTCAGTGATATGACATTTGTAAAGATTTGTTGACTAGTGTTATTGATATTAAGAACTGTGTTTTGATTTCAGTATGGACATACCTATGTAACTGCAGCTAGCTAAGGAGTAAGTCATAAATGGAATCACAGAAATGTCAGAAAGAGTGAGTTTCCAAAAGTCATTCATTCATGGTTATTTCTAATTAATTTAAGAAATAAATACCTAGAAATACAAGTGATCTTTTCTTCTCAAACTATTAATGATACTGAATTACAAACTTAGGACCCCTGGCTTTCTGTATAACATTTCACAAAGCCTTAGTATAATGTCTTAAAATATTATTTCCATACAACAAAAACAGTAGCTTTGTCCTTTGAAAAGGAGTTCGAAGAAATAAGTAAAATGCAGCTGATACCCTAAAGAAAGCAAATTAATTGATATATTTTAAGTACTTTAAAATTGGTCATGATTGAAGCAGAAGAGTACACTTACGTTCATCTAAATTCCTCATGTTATAAGTTTATTTTCTGTGAATAGTAAAAACTGGTGGCAAAGAATTCAGCCAGAAATTTATTGAAGTGAATGAAACTCTTATGCATATTATATTGTCAGAATGGAATGCACTACTCAAAGGCAACTGACAGATACGTTTTCATAATTGGTTCCACTTAACTCTTTAAAGCAGGAGGGATGGAAAGTTCTCAATGTGTTTTTCAACAGAATTTAATTTTAACAATAGAATTTAATTAACAAACTCCTGAGATAAAGGAGAATGGCGAGTCTAACTTCCTGAGAGAGCAGTTAAGCTGCAGTGGGTGGAGAGCTCCAACAGGTCATCAGCCAAACCAGCCAAACTAGCCTTGCTCAAGTAACCGCAGCAGCACACCAAAAGTAAGTGAAATGAGATAAATGCAATGAGGATGAATGTAGCAGTTTCAGTTCTGCTAATTAGACTATATTCATGCTTCAGTGATGCAGCAATTATCCCACTCCATTGTCCTTTAACCAACTATGCAAAAGCTGCTATGATGTACCTGGTAGATATAAAATAAAGAAGACCCATGCCACCAACTCAGATGTCATTCCAGAATGATCCACTTATTAGTAAAACTTTCAAAATTTGTCATTCTTTGCTTTCAGAGAAAAACTATGTTAGTAAAATTATTTAAGGATTAACTTAGTTATTTTTATTTTATTTTTGCCACTGAGATGCATGGGCCTGGAATCATCTAGTCATGATGTTTCATTCCTTAACAATTAAACACTTTCCACATGCAGTGTTACCTTTATGATCTTAGTGATTTTTCCTATATTGGTAATGATACATGTATATTTATTTCCAAAGAATTATACCGATCTATATATTACCAAAAGAATGGCAATATGGCAAATGAATAGCAGCTAATTATTATGATTCATGTTGTACAGTGCATATATGCCTGAAAGTTAAGTATGTGTCTATATTCACCAAATTTTTCAACAATTTGGTGACTATTTTCTTCTATGTCCACAAATGGGTAAATCTACAGACACAAATACAGATCTCCTTACTTACTTACATCAATATAAAAAGATTACATATCAGCTATAGTATATTGTTTCAGGCTTCTAGAAAGTACTCTGCCTGGCTTTTAAGCTTTTCAAACAATGAATTAAATAAAAACAGAATTGGAATCATACCACCCTAATATTAAATCAAAGTAATTTTGAAGCAAAGACAAGCTTTGCGTTTGATGTTTGGCTTTCCTTACTATTCTCATCAATAACAATTCACCCACAGCAAAAGGTGTGCTATTAGTCACCTCTGAAAATTGGCCACTTGTTCAGTCTGACGACATTTTTACAGAATTGCCAAGGCCAATTTGTTTCTTCCTGCCTTCGATTAAGCTGACCACTTTCTCACATTTAAATGCCTGCCATTTAGTCAAAATAATAGTAGCTAACAGCATAACATTAAGTTGATTCACTGTCACTGAGCATTAAAGATTTTCAATTATTTCTTTAAAAATATATGTTTTTGCTTTTTATTTTCCTGGCCCGCTTTCCCTAAGGGCCACAGGTGAATCATCAACATATACTTTTATGTTTGGTGGGAGAAAGCAGCCCCTTTCCTTCTTCCTATAACCTCAGAAAACTCTCTGGGTTGTTGAATGGGCAGAAGCAGCATATGCCTAGGATTTGTCATGCTCTAAGCAGGGTGTATACTGATGGAACATCCTTCCCTATACTTTACTACGACTGATTTTTCTCCTCTCCAACCATAGGACTCACAGACATTTCCAGGAGGAGATTAGACACCAAGGGGCTGGAGTTTCAGTCTTTCTATGTTTTGATGTGATTAGCATAGATTCAAGGGTGCTGCATCATCTGGTCTTAAAAGGGATTTAGCTAATGTATGATCATAAGAGCTCAGATTTCTAGAATGATAATGACCTAGAATTGTACAGGTAAGAAAGGAGGAACAGGAATATTTCATCACTTCTCTTTTCTAATCCTAGCCACAGACATTTTGAGAGGAAGGAGCAACTGTTAATAACCTGAGGATTTTTGTAATCATGGGACCTGTTTCAAATGTTGGACAAAATTATTATTAAAATTAGTGTCTTAATATTTCCCCTCCAAATGAGAAGAACAAAAGTTCTTCAAAGATACAAATAAAATAAAATATACCCTGATAGCGATAGAAAATAAAATCAATGCAATTTTGTTTTATTTTTTTGTTTTCTCACCATAAAGGACTAGTATTTTCCATTTGGATGTTGAAGGCAGTTTAAATATTGCTTTGCTTCTTTGATATAAAGCCAGGGGGAGAAATAAGCAACATTGCAACTGCAATATAAGTTTGAAATCAATGCTTTTCCTCCATCTGAAATGTGTTGCAAATTTTGCTCTGCCCCAAAGCTCTCTCTACTGGTCAATAGTTTAACTTTAAGCATAGACTTGGCAGTGTGTAACGAATAATCTCAAGATGTTTTATTGTTGAAGGGCACCACAACTGTGGGGTATTGGTCTAAACAGATCTGGAGATAATTTACTTTGGTCTTAATTTGAAAAGGTGACAGACCACTTGTGAGAGCAAAATATCTGCTCCTGTGCACTCGATTCCATTGGTGTGGTCCAGATGAAGTGGAGAAGTTGAACACAAACTAGCAGGTATTAGCTTCATTTACATATTTAGAAGTACTGTGGGTTTACTTTAAAGGAATAAACTATTGAAAACTAAGGCTTATACATTTAAAACCAGCAGTGATTTGAGGTACAGATTTAGGAATAGTATCTATATAACAGAAAAAGTTATAGAAAAAAGGACCAAATTCAATAACTCATGTAAAGAACACTTTAAAATGTCTCTTTACCGTTCTGGTAGAGTATAAAACTACATTTCATCTGTCCTCTTATTGCAATGAAATTTCAAGCAAAGCTAATTTGTCCATAGTGGCTGGAAGGAGCATTCATTTGTCTGTCCTAGATATTGAAGTAGCAACAGATGTATTCTTACGCATGATCAATTAAGATGTCAGTTTCTTTATTTCCAGTATTTTTATAATTTGGAGAGTTATGGTTGGTTGTTTTTGTCTTGGCTTAAAAATTTAGTATTTAATTTTATAACTTGACAGAGTTATTGATCATAAGTATAACAGAAAATATTTTGTGGGCTTAATGGAAAAGAAAGTTATAAACAATTATAAACAAAATCAAAACCTAATAACCATAAAGAATTAAGAGATCTATTAACTTTTGTCCTGTTTTGTAGTGTGAAATTATTTTATTCTAAGATTCATTATTGTTTTGGAAATTAGGTAAGCCTGTCTGTCTTCTATATGAAATTGAATTATATAACTTTATTATAACATATTAAATTTTATCCCTCTATTTGTAAAATTTACATTTGCTTTCTGCTATTTCTGTCTTTACCCTATTGCAAGTAATACATACTTCCACTTTCTTTTCTAGATCAAATATATAATTGGAAACAATGATGAGGACAACTGAATTAAGATATAATCCCATGTTTTACATGCAAGCCTGTGACTATTTACACAGAATTTTCCAGATTAACGGAACCAATTAGAGATACACATACATATTTCTATAGAATTTAATTATTTCATACGCACTCATATTAAAATAGAAGTTTCCTAATTGCAGGGATATCTATAAGTTTATTCCACTAAAATGTCTACACAATCTAGAAGATATCAGGTGCTTAGCAAGTAGTTTTAAATGTTTAATAAAATCAAAGTTCCTTTCAATTATTTTTCAAGATCATGCCTTGAAATAGTATGAAAATAACTTCCCAAGGTTTCCCTAATGCTGTAGTGTACTTTCTTCTATATTTACCAATTCCTATTCCTATTCATAAATACCAATTTTCTTTTAACACATAGCATCACTTTTTCTGCTAAGTTGTTATATGTGTGTGTGTATATATATATGCATATATATAAATTTATACACATTTATATATTTCATAGAAATTTATACATTTTATATAAAATATAAAATATATTATATGTGATATATATTATATTATATAAAATACTTAAAATAAATTATGTAAAATAAAAATTATATAAAATATATATATTTATATAAATATATACATATATTTATATATATATAAAGACCTCTACATTACATCTAGAAACTTTGCTAGTTTCTAGATACATATCATCCTAGCTCAGAGTTCAGAATTCTTAGAAGCAGATTTTGAGATAAAATTTGTCACAGGAAGAGTCTTGGCTGAAATCTATAAAAGGAAATAAAAGCAGTATCCTAGGCTGGTCGACTCGATTGAACAGTGTCCTCTCAAAATTCATGTCCAATTGGAAACTCAGAGGGTGATCTTATTTGGATAGGTAATTGGCCTATTTTTTGGATGAGGTCATCCTGGTGGAGGGTGGTTCCTGAATCAATAGCTGGTTTCTGTGTAAGAGGAGAAGAGACACAGATCTCCACATCAGGAAGAAAGTCAGAAGATGGCAGAAGCAGACACTAGAGTGATGAATCTCTTAGACATGAGCAAGCTATTAACTGACACAAGATGTTAGTCAACCCTCCCTAGGGCTTCCCGAGGGAACATCACCATGCTGACACCTTGATTTCTGACTTCCCCAGAGTTGTGTAAGTCCTACAGTTCTCAGTCACTTGGCCTGTGGAATTTGTTATGTTAGCCATAGGAAGTTAATGCAGCAAGTGATTCTCTGCATTTTGAGGGATATTCAGAATAATTATTTTGGTTGTGATATGTCCAACACCCAACACTCACTTAAGAAATGCAGTGATCCACTAGACAACAAACTTGAGACATCAATATTTTGCAGGTTCGCTAAATGACAGGGTTGTCATTTTTTTTTTTTGCAGTGCTATGAAGACACATGACTAATGGACTTCTTTTGTGAGTTCTGAACATTTATATAGACATGGGAGAGGCAAAAAGATGCTGAGTGGGAAATACTGCTTGAAAAAAATTAATTACATGGGAGGAGAGAAACTCATTAATGACATTAGTTTGTAGCAGAAGATAAACAAAAGATATTGACAGCACAATTTAGAAGGGAAAACAATTTTGGGTAAAAAAAGAGTGGCCAGAAAAGAAGAAATACAGACATTGGAGAATGATCTCATTATTTCAATCCAAAGATTTACTGTCATTTTAGAGTGATGTCAATTTAATGAAATAAGGGACATCCAATATCTGGTGATGTAAACAGTAATAAAGGAGAAATGTTCTACGAACTGTTAGAAAAGTACATGCATACTCATATACACAATGATGTAAAAGGGAAATGATGATTCATATGTGTAAAATAATTTGATTAGCTATTGTGAATGCAAGTGAAGCCTCATGTTTAAGCAGACATATTACATATTTTTTGCTCAAAATTGACAGTCATCAATATATGGAATGTACCAAGTGTTGGTAATTCTGTTACCAACTGTATTAAATTCCTGTATTGAATTCCTATGGTTACCATAACAAATTTTCATTACTAATTTAACATATTCTGAAATCTGCCTTGTTTATAGACATTTATTATTTATTATCAAGTGAGTACAAAACTAGCCTACAGTCTCCTCTGTATGTTTGGTAAATACCTCTTTCTGTCCTTTAGGTTATTCTGGGAAAAGTAAAAAAAAAAATTATATATATATATATATATATATATATATATATATATATATATATATATATATATATATACATTCAAGCCATTTCTGGAAGTGAACACTGCTGTATTGATTTTAGGTACAGGATCAGGTTTTTCATCTTTTAGAGATCCAATGGTTTAGGGGAATCTGTCAGTACCGCTCTCTAAGTCTAAACACTGAAACCCTCTTAGGTTCTCATTCCTCTTCAGATAAGGGCAAGTGAACAAAACCAAAATATTGAAGTTTGTCCGCTTCTCTGTGTTGCCAACAATTTCACTAATGAGAGCCCATTTTGAAATTTCATTTTACAAGTTAGTAATTCAGTAAAAGTGATCATAAAAAAGACAAATGAAGCATTCCTGGAGCCACCTCCCAGAAAGTGACTTTTTAATTAAATGCTAACTGGCCACTCTTGGAGTACAAATACCTGAATAAGGCAAATAACTTATCTAGGTTGTAGATCAAATTACCATATAATGCCACATCACCTGCACTGAATAATTCCAAATTGCTGGCATCTTATGATTGAGCCGTGGGCTCTGGAGCTCTATCGGTTGCTCCTGACTTTCTACTTCTATTGAGCACTCAAATTAATACCTGCAATCAATCATGTCATTTCTTATTCACATTTTTTTTCCTGTTCAAGTCTACCTGTGTGAATTGTTGCTTGGAAAGAAACTCCAGTAGTGAGAAATCCTGTATTAGGAAAAGATGAATGTTTGCTCACTTAATATTCTGTTTAATCTCCCAAGAAATCTAGATGGTCTAAATCTTAAGATGATCCCCCATCTTTTAATGTTACTACAGATGGTTAGTCCAATAAATACTGCAATTTAAAAATTTATTCTAGATTATTATGTAGAACATGGTAGTCACTGTGTTTATTATAAACTTCTTTTTCAAAATATTTCAGTTTGTTAGAGGGCAGGGTGAGGGGCACGCCCTCTGGGACCCCCAAACCTTTTTGCTCTAAATAGGTTCTGCCACCTGCTACATAGAGACAAACATGTTCTTAGTGCATAAGACCTAAATAAAAAGAACTGTAATACAATTAGTGTGCAATAGACAGAAGTGAAAGAATATAGTTAAAATAGTCCCCCCATGAAATATGCAATGTTGCACATCCCTTTATGTGTAAAGGTCTGGCCAAACTGTTTTGGTCCAAAGTGGGGCCACTGATGCCCGAAATCTTGCCACAGGTCTAAGGCACCTTCTGGCGGGGACCGATAGAGAACAGGAAGAAGAAGCCAGGCAAGTCTGGAAGAAAAGAGCAACATCATAATACAAATCAAGACAGAGGCTGCCATTGTCAGCCTCCCCATGAGTCTCCCAAGTGTCTCTCTTCCACATACTTCCTCCAAATCTTCTCCCAAGTCTCCCTTCTCTTTCTAGTCTTCTTCAGCTTCTCCTCACCTCTCAGCAACACCCATCTTCGGGGGGCAGGAAACCTGAACCCTCCCCTTTCTGTGGATACCACACTGCTACATTTTCTGGTGAGTCAATATTAGTCATAGAGTTCTCTACCAATGATTAATTTGCAATTTAAAAAATGTATTTCAGATGTCCTGTTCTTCAGTTCTAAAACCACATGCTTAATAAATACTCTTTGCTTAAGAAACTGCAAAAATTGCAGAAAATTGATTAAAAATGAAAGTTTCAACTGTTTCTTAAGGTTTTCAATTTTTATACACCTTTTTTTTTAATTGACCCCACTCAAATGAGCATTTATACTTGTTTGTTGTCAGTATTCTATCTTTAATGGCACGTGCTGTTTTGTGATCTTGGAGCAGAATGCTCTTAACTTTGGTGGGCTTTAAAAGAAATTTGATAAAAGAAATTTTGAAAGATTTGTTTATTTTCTGTATGACCATTGAGAAATATTTAAAGACATTTGTCTTTCCTTTGCTTAGATATTCTATTTTCTTCATGTTTACAAATCAGTATTAATTTTATTCCCAGAGAGTTCTCATCAATGAACTGATTAAAATTTAACACATAAATTGAAATTCATGTATCTCTCTTTATAAATATAATTCAAGGAAATGTGACTTGTGCATATGTAAGTATATATTTGAATAGAGAAAATCCAACATATTTAATATACATCTGATATAGCACATTCTATGAATTTGCATGTATATGCACATAAACATTAGTCTACTCACATATTGTTAAAGTTGAGAAATATGTTTTTCTTCAATGCATTTTCACTATGTTAAATGTAATGTCAACTTTCCTTGTAGTAACCAAAATCTTAGTGTTCTGAAGTGGTCATTATAAAGGGATTAGATAAAATATTCCACTGTGACATAAAATTGTTTTGGACAGAATATGCTAACTTACAATTTCAGACTACTCTCTTGAAAAAAAGTCACTCTGCAGAACCACATTTGCACTGGATCATGAATTTTAAAATTAAGCTTTACGTATAAAATGATAAAAATGATCATTTAATCCCTATTACTCATGGTATAAGATGACAAGTTGAAACTCTAGAATCTCACTGGCCTATTCATTAGATTAGAATGATACCACTGTTGTTAACATTTCTTTGGGCTGGCCCCCAGAAGTCTAGAGTTATTCAGTAAAAATTCTCCTTTTAATTGTTGCACATGAGTTTATTAAAATGAATATTCTGCTCAACTTAGCTGATAAAAATAAAGCAGTATATAGTTTGTTTCCTTAAAAATCTTACATACACTTATCGAATGGAAATGGAATTTAAGTCACACACACAAATAATAGAGGCAAGAATTACTCCCGTTTGAACTGCTTATTTTATTTATTATCTATACCTTCTTTCTTCACAGCAAGATTTCCACAATGATTGACATGAATAACTCAGTATCTCACTACATAGACAAATTTCAATTTAAATAAATAAATAGTAATAACACTTTACTTCTTTAAAAGATTGTTTTGGGACTATGATACCAGGCAAAAGGGACTTCAGAATTGCCAAAGGCACTGCCCAAATTGCTTACTAGTCACTATCTTAGTTCTGCACCCACACGCACAATTGCAAGACTACTCAAGCTTAGGGAACAATAGCAATGGGATTTATTTAACAAACAGGAAAAGGCAAAGAATTACTGAAGTCAACATATGGCTGTTTACCTTACTTAAAGCAATGCCCAGTCCTTTAAGTCCCAGAAAAGTAACAAAGGTGGTATCTTCCCACCACTGCTGATGTGGAGCTCCTCTTGCAAACGATAGGCCACGTTTCCAAAATGGCGTCTTCCTGCTTCTACAGACGTGCAACAATCATATTGTAGGCCAGGCTCCAACTCACGAGGACGACACAGAACACAACTGGAAATGCTCCCGGAGCTGTCATGGTTCCCCAGAACAGCACCAGCCCATCAATACTGAAAACAGCAACTACAGAGGCAAGACGGCCCAACAGACGGCACTCACACATTTTAGAAAGGTGCCTGCTTCAGGCCTCTGCCTTCTTCTTTTGGCTGCAGTAAAAACAAAAGTGGGAACAGTTTCTGTCGCTCGGCTACTTGCAAAGCCTCCAAAGTCTCTGGCCCCAAAGTCACTGAAGATTCCAAAAATGCTCAATCCAAAACTCTAAATCCTGGCTGCTGCTGCTTCTTTTCCTACATCATGGCAACTGCTTCTTCTTTCTACATCATGGTGACTGACTTCCCCTTCTCCTTCAGTCCCTTGTTATTTCTCATCAGAATCTCCACCCCAAACTGCAAAACTTAGCATTTTACCCTGGGGTTATTCATTCTCATCAGCAAATACTTCCATGGGCCACCATCTTTACGGGACTTTGGACTCAGCCCAGTTACAACTACGATGTAAGTGACAAAACATAATTTATGGAAATCTTAATATGTGCTGAACACTGAACCAAATTTGGTAAATTCATTATCCCAATTATTTCCTACATTAATACAACCAAGTATTTGATAATTCATTGTCCTCATTTATTAGAAGTTTAAGCTGAAAATGTTAAATTAGATAAGTGATTTTCAATCCAAACTGATCTGAGCCCATGTACTTACTAGTCAGGCTTCATTGCATCTAAATCATAGGTTTGAAGTCAACCAATTTTAGTTCTTTGGCTCATTTTAAAATTACTAAGACACAGGTTTACATACATTGTGATTGATTAGAAATTGTTATATGAATAAATTGTTCCAGTATGTATTACTACCCAGAGTAGAAGAGACTTTCAGTTTATCTCCATGCTTGCCAACACTTAGCAATGCCAGTCATTCTTTTATTTTAAGCCATTCTACTATTTTTCTACATTCTACTATTTTATTGCCGGAAAGCTGAGAACAGATTCAAACCTCTCTAAGTACTGAGAAGTGTATAACTTTTTTATTTATTTATTTGCAAAATTATCTAAATAAACACTGAGGGAAAAATGGATGCATTCATTATTGTACCACAGCAGCATGGATAACTTATTTCAGAACACAAAGGGACAGCTGCAGTATAAACATCTTGTTTATTACCAGTCAATAACCTTCTCCTTTATCTTTAATACAGTCAACTTGAGCAGTGCGCTGCACCCTGGATACCTACTGAGTTGCATCATGTTGGCAATTCTACCCCCTGCATCTAGACTCAAGGGGAGCAATGCAGGCTTTCAATAGGCTAATCAAAGTCACTTCTATGCTCTCCAGGAGGGCAAATTAAGTTAATTACTTTCATTGCTCAAAACAAATGCTCTTGCACTAAGAATTCAAGATACACAATACATAGGTTGTACTCATTGTCAGCATTTTAATATACTCTTGTAAAAAACCCACACAGTGTTTTTAAATTTACACATAATTATAGAGAATGTTATCATTACATTTTGGGGTAGCATATTAAGCAAAAGAAGTTTGTTAGGTAGCTATACAAAGCTTTTTCATCATGCTATTAGATCGTTATTACACTGTTTATTATGTCTCTTAAGATTTGTAAACACATAAACTTGAAGACTCAATTAAAAATACATACTTTTAAAGGAAATATTAGCATTTCAGTTCTTTGTAATTGATTTTATATGGGCACAAAGGAAATCATATCATACTCCTCTAGTTTCTTCCAGGCTGTCAAATAGGTAAACAAGCATCAGATAAATTGATAATAGAATGAAATTAAAGGAGAAGGTTGGCAGTGGCATGTAGGACTCCTGTTTATATGAGAGTGATCCAGTAAATCTGTGTAACTCATCACATGGCTTCAGATGCCATCTTAAACAGCTTAGTTAAGAGAAGAGAGGCTAGGGATCAGAAAAATGGAAGATCAGGGGCCTCCCTGGTGGTGAAAGGGTTAAGCGCAGCACTATGAAGCTATCCAGAGCCACTACGAGTTCAATACCCAGTCAGGGAGATTCCCACATGGCAAGGCAGACCTCTCCTGCCTCACTCGCTGCTCCCCTCAGCAGTGCACTTTCGTCGATCTGCCTATTCTGCTCCCCACTCTGTCTCTGGTGAATCCTCTCACCACCCCACACCTCTGGCCTGCACCCCAGCTTGTATGCATAAATAAATAAATCTTAAAAAAAAAAAGAAAAATGGAAGATCAGTTAGGAATACACCAAGAAAGGAACAGTAAGCAAAGATATACAGTTCTAAGTTCTGCCCTCTCTGCTGAAAAGAGATAAGGAGATTATCTTCCTAGTGCAGTGAAGTAGACACCCTCCCAGAGGGAAGTTTACCTGCAAATATCTTTCAAGAGCAATGTAGACCCAACCTTCAGAGCCCTTCTGGTAAGATAAAGCTTTTGACAAAGACATTTTTTTTGCTACCCTAATAATGTATCTTTGCTATTCAAGTAAAGCAGACACATTCATGTGATACAAAGCTAATACTACGGATAGCACATGTCAGCATTGCCAAGTATTATAACTGCACTTCATAGAATCTTTATTCTAAAAGCAAAGCCCCTTTGAATGAAGACACTTTAAACATACATACATGTAGACATGGCATAAAACTCATGGAGGGAAAGGAAACATCACACATAATTTTTTGAGAGTTTAAATGTTTATTTAAACAGAAATGAACTGTAAATAATAATGCTTTATTTCCTCTTTCTCAATTTGGATTCCTTTTATTGCTTTCTCTTGCTTGATTTCTCTAGCTAGGGCAACAATAAACTCATGCCATTTGTAGCAACATGGACGGGACTGGAAGGGATTAAGCTACATGAAATAGTCAGAAGGAGAAAGAGAAATACCACATGGTGGGATCTAGAGAAACCAAGCAAAAAGCAGACACAGACAAACTGTAAGATTTATCCATGAAAGCAGACCCTCTGGGAAGTTCAGGAGGGGAGGTAGAGAGTGGGAGAGAGTAGAAAACAGGGCAGTGGGGAGGAGAACACAATCAACCATGGTGGATGACTGTGCCTGTTTTGGTGGTAGGAAAACTATGGTGACCCAAGTGGGGAATCCTATATTATGAAAAAAATAAAACAAAGATGTTTAAAATTAAAAAGAAAAAAAAGTTGAGGGTTTGGGCCTCAAATGGTCTATGGTACAGCATTATAGGGCTTTGGTGGTGGGTGTGATGTGGTAACACATGTATGAAGAGGAGAGAACCTATACCTCTGAGTCATATAGAGTGTTGTAAACCAATGTTACCTCAATAAAAATAACAGTTTTTTAAAATTGGAAAATAATAAAATAAAAATGACAAAAAACTCCACTTTCAAATTTTCAAACATCTGGTGCGTAATAACCAATCATTTCAACAAAAGTGTCAGAACAGAGGAGTAACTCAGATACCATTAAATTTTTAATTTGGAACATCCTTGATGAGGAGAAAAAAATGGTTAGTGTTTGAATTGCATTCCGAATGCAGTGTTCTAAAGTTCACTTACAAAGCTAAATATAACTGAAATAAGAACACAATTATTAATAATTTCCTTGTTGTGATATAAATTGTACTCCAGGCTTCTAATTGTTTGTTAAAAGAAATAATAAACATTGTGTGTACACATATATATACACACATATATATACATAGCTCTCAATTAAAACTCATGAATCAATATTAAAATGAAAAAAAATTCAGTCAGTCTCCTCACCTATTCAGATGACTTGTTCAAGCAATTGAATAAAGATATTTACACTTTTGGACTTGGTTATATTCTTGATTGTTTTTTCATTTATGCTTCACAATTTCCTTTTGACTTATTAAGTCAAGGTGATTAAAAATTATATAGTCTTAGGCTTTCCTGTGTTCTGTCCATAATCCAGTTTGATTTTCTTTTTTTTTTTTTTTTTTTTTTTTTTTTTTTTTTTTTTTTTTTTTTTTTTTTATTTTTTTTTTTTTTTTTTTTTTTTTTTTTTTTTTTTTTTTGCTAATTTGCATGGTCAAATATCTCAATAAGCTTTAAATGAAGCCATAGACCTATGTGAGTTTTACAGTAAATCTGTTCAGCACTTTCTGGAACAAATATGGTCCTGTAAACCATTTCTTACTGTGTGTTCTCTTCAATGACATATCAATTTAATTTTGATTTTTTTTAAAGATTTATTTATTTTTACATACAAGCTGAGGTGCAGGCCAGAGGTGTGGGGCAGTGAGAGGGTTCACCAGAGACAGAGTGGAGAGCAGAACAGGCAGATCCACCAAAATACGCTGCTGAGGGGAGCAGCATGAGAGCAGGAAAGGTCTGCTGTGCTAGGTGGGAATCGAACTTGCACTGCAGTAGCCCACAGACCCACAGTGCTGTGCGTGATCTGTTGCATCACCAGGGAGGCCCAGATGATTTTGATATTTTGACAAAAGTGTTTACATCTGAGTGATCACTTGCATACAATAAACAACTAAATAATGGATTTTTTTTTCTATTGTCAATCAATTTTGAACATATACACTGAAGCATAGCTAAAATCTTTACCTCAGCATCTCCGTGGGGGCGAAGCTCACCTCATTTTAACTGATCTCTAGTAGGGTATGTGCTCCTCATCTGTGTGTCTTCGATCTCTGCAATGCCTTCCAACTGAATATAGGTCAAAAATCTTCCTTTAAGTCTTGTTTTAGGATTTGACATTCCTTCTTATGGACTGAATTTCCTCCCCTGCCATTTGTGGTTAATTCTGCGAGTTTCCATGATGAAAACCTTCCATGAAAATGTGTGTGCTCTTCACACTATATACATGGGCATTTCTGCCCAGAAGTTGCAAATAACCACCTCAGTCACAAAGTCACTATATTACACTGAGAAGCCCAACCAGGAAGAGTAGACCACCTGGCATTTAGGGGCCTCAGACCATGTTTCTCCCGGCAAGGGAAGGAAGATCCTGCTCCAGTCCCACTGCAGGGACCTGTTGTAGGCAGCATCGCTGGGCAGCTGGTTCTCTTGATTCCTCAGATTCTGGTAGCGCCTTCTGTCATGTGTGGTTCCTGTTGCTGACCACCCACCTGGACTTCCTGAGACCACCAGAGACCCCAGGTACTTCCACATACCAGCCCAGCTTTGTACCTGTCTTCCTCACTTGTTTTCACAGGTATCTAGTAGATATAATCTTGTCTTCAATTAAGATCTAGTCTATCAAATATGTCAAAATTTCCATATATGTATCACTTTAATCTGTTCATTGGTTGCTTCTGTTCCACTGTGTAATAATATGCATTGAGTTAAATCCTTATAAATATATTGTATGTTCTAACTCATAAGGGACACCTTTAATTACCTAAACAATAAGATTGTGTTTACAGTCCTCCTTGTCTGTCATTCTTTGTTCCCCTTTTTCTGTTTCTCCTCTTTCTTGGAATATATATTGAATAGAATTTAGAATTTTCTCTAAAATCTTTGTCTCCAGAAAATTTCCACAGGCTCTTCAATCAGTATTTTATTCTGGATATTTAAAACTATCACTTAAAATCTTGGACATTTATTTTAGATAATTTATTTACATTATTATATAAATTATGAAACTTGTTTTTTTATGGAACTGTTAGATAAGTTGATAGGTAAAAAGAAATTAAAAGTGAAGTCTGAATCAGAATGTCTTTCTATTTTTAGAACAGCCTCAAGCCATGTTTATTGTTGTATTTCCTGGACTTCCAGGTTCTCTAAGTTTAATTTTGTCATGTTGCATGGGATGTATTTGTCATGAGAAAACATAGTGACCGTTGGAAAGGATAAATAAAGAATACCCATAGCAAGGACACAGCCTTCTGTGTACAATTCATGTGCAAATCCATATAACATTAAAAAGCAAGGTAAAATAATTTGAAACTGAAAGTGACCATATTAAACAGCCTGAATTGGGAAAATTTAAAGATGATTTTTACTCAAAATTTTTCCTCAGTTGAGCTTGCACTTAGATTTGCAAAATTACAAAAATCAATCTGCCATCAAATTTCAAAGTTTATGCAAAATTACATTTGTTCATTCCAGCTCTAACTAGAAGCAACATATAACAAGTACCTATTGTACAGTTTCCAGTTTGATCCAATGAAACAATGTTTTGAATTTGAAATTTGTCTTTCCAGCATTCTAAATTGTTTCAGGTTAGAATCCTACTTTTAGAAAGATAATATCCTTCCCCAAAGAAATAAAATCTATATCTTCTTTAAATATTCAGTAGGGAGCAGTTGTTCTTCAGGATGGCACATCTTATTGTCCTATTCTGCTTCTCATTGAAATAGTGGTTTGTGTGTCAATGGCTACACTTGGGTTCCCTGCTGCCATTATAAATGAGAATGAAGTCATTTCCCCAGTGGAAATAGCTTTGGGATTGACATTTCATTGTAATGAAGGGCTCTGGTGTTCCTCCAAATACAAAAAAACAAAACTAAATGCTTTCCCCAATTCACCACTTCTATTAAGAATCTCAAAGGGAAATCTTAACTGAAATGCAGCTTAGGTTAAAGTAGGACAATTCTATTATAATTGTAACTTTTTGTAACTATCAAATATAATTGTATCTAGGCACCCTATGGCTTTCACACCCAAAGTTCCCAATAGTGCACTATTATCAAAGATCCAAACTGTTGATTTTAAGTAAAACATCTTTATTTTAATGTTATGCTTCTGAGATACCACCCTCTCACTGATAGAGTATATTTTTATTAACCAGGGAAACTAAGTAATGTTATTTTTTCCCAAATAAGGTTTCATTTCTCTAATCATTTGACCTTACAATTTTCTTTCTAAATTAAATTTTTGAACCAATTATTCACATATCATACTAAACATAAATGAATTTACCTCCTTACTTTTTGAAGATGTGTATGTTGCTGGGGCAAATGAACTATTTCACTTACAACGGTACACTAAGAAGGAAGATAGTGTAATTTTTCTGAGTGTCAGGAATTGAAGGTTTCACAACAAGGAAAACTGAAATCATTTTCTTGGTCTTATTTGGCAGCCAAATCATAAAACAGTACTTTGCTTTCATACCTTATCCAGTAAGACTCAGCATTTTCTGTGTTCATAAGTGATTTGGGCAATATAATAAAACTATGTATCCATTGTTCCATGTAATTATAGGTATTATATACTTAAATGGCAAGGCACCACATAATAATTTACACAGAAACTGTGACCTTTAAAATTCCTATCATTTGTTGCTATTATTTTTTCAATTCTATTTTAATGATGAACAATGGGGAATACATTTGGAAAGGATTCCCAAATGAGTTTCAGTGGTAGATACCCAAACATTTGAAAAAATTGTCTATTAAAATCATTTCATCAAATTGACCAGCTTATCTTCTTTTAAGTAAGTTATGTACCAAGCCAAGGGAAAATTAAAAAAAAAAAATCTGTATAATAAAAACAATTAATTTTCAATGGTCTCCTATTTTAAGTCTATGCAATTTAAAATAAAAGTGACCACTTTCACAAAATGTATTTTAAAGATTTATTTATTTATTTATGCATACAAGAACGGGGTGTAGGTAAGAGGTATGGGTGGGGGGTGATAGGATTCACCAGAGACAGTGTGGGGAGCAGAATAGGTGGATCTACTGAAATACACTGCTGAGGGCAGCAGTGGGCAAGACAGGAGAGGTCTGCTGCACCATATGTGTACATGTTCCCTGGCCGGGATCAAATCATACCTCAGTGGCTGCCAATAGCTTGAAAACACTGAAACTCTATCTCTTGCACCACCAGGGAGGGTTCTCACAAATTCTGGAAGAAAATTATTAACAAATAACTATTGATAGACTTGTTTGGTTAAATAGAAGTTTTCCAGAGAAGTTTAAAAATTTATAAAATTTAAAACTGATAATTTACTGCTCTTTGAAGATTACTGTACAGCTGTATTATGGTCAGTCACATCACTGTATTCAACTTGATTCATCACCTGATTCCTACTGCACTTACTTGGTTCTTAGTTTCTCATCCAGCATATGTTTCAAAGTGGTGACACAAGATCAAATCTGCTTCTATTTTAGTTTTAGGTGAAACACTATTAAGTATTTATGTTGGATATTAAAACACATGGAAAACACTGTGAATGAAACTATTATTTCTTTGTTAAATATATGCAGATATACTTGACACTAGATGTGCTATAATAGTTTGACAGCCTTGTCCTCTTCGCCTTATTGTGTAATTTATAACCAAGAACATGCACCTTTGCTATGCTTTGGCAAGTTGACATACTACTTTCAAAAGTTGGATCAACTTGTCATATTTTATCCTTTGAACTTTCATTGCCATGAAACATCTTTGCCAGTTTGTATAATGTCACATTTTGATTTGCATCACTTCCTCTGAAACATCTTCATCCTTTCCACCCCCATCACTTTCCTTATTTTCTTTGATAAGTTCATGTTCACTAAGTGTCCAGATCACATATGTCTGTTCTCCCGAGAGATGTGTCAACTTTCCTCCAGTCAGCTCTTCTTTTACAACTCTATTTACTTTAGATTTAGATTTCACTTCCAATATTTTGGCTTTTCTCTTTGCTTGCTGAGCCATTATCTTTTTTTTTTTTTTGGCCCCCAAATCCCTTTTAATTATCCATTTTTTTCAAAGACCACTTGAACTTATCACTAGGAGACAAGAAGGCAGAACAACCACAAGCTTCCTGTCTGCGCAGACTGAAGCAAAGACAGGCAGAGACCAGTCCCCACCCGACTTCGAATTCTACCCTCATCACTGTCGCAATGAACATGTAGTGATTTGAGCTGAGGAGCTTGGATGAATTTGTACTTGATGATCACAGTTAACATATTAGGTATCAATTTGAATATTTGTTTGGAGAGATTGATTTTTTTTTTTTTATTTATACATACAAGCTGGGGTACAAGCCAGAGCTGTGGGGCGGCTAGAGGGTTCACCAGAGACAGAGCGGGGAGCAGAACAGGCAGATCAGAAATACACTGCTGAGGTGAGCAGTGGGCGAGGCAGGAGAGGTCTGCCACACCATGTGGGATTCTCCCCGGCCGGGCGTCGAACTCGCGTCGCCGCTGCCGACAGCTCCACAGCGCAGCGCTTAACCGCTGCGCCACCGGGGAGGCCTGAGATTGATTTTAACTAATGATAATAAGTAGAATATTTGAATATCAGAACCACATGAAACTAGGACTGCTTATATATAATATCAAATAGAAACAATTTAAAAAATCTGAAAACACATGATTTCAGTGCACTTCATAGAGTGAAGAATGACTCTCAAAAACAATAGCAAATTCTACATTTCCTCTATTTAACCGAAAGGAAGTTCCATGCACACTTCATGTTTTCTCTATATCTTTAGTCCTGTCTGTGCCAAAGATGTTACTGTGACTATTCCAAATATTTTATAGACATAAACAACTTTTAATTTTCAAGGTAAGTTTATTTTACATTAATCTTTTTAGTTATCCTTATGAACATTTGAAATGTGTATTTATGCTTATTTTGTATAAATGCACACAGTTCTCTGCCCCACCAGCAAAACAGCAAATGTAACCAATTTGGGTACACTTGTCAGTGTCTAGAAAATCTTGAGTGTGTATATACCACAGGTACTCTTATCAAAGTCAAAATGGAAGCAGGCAGAAAAATCATTCTGCCACTCTTACATTGCTGTATTTTGTACTTAAATCATGGCAACCAATCACAGGGAGACATAACTGGGAACAGTATTTGTGATAGACACAGCAGCTTTAGTAAGGGGTTCAAGGAACTCCCCTGGGCTGTAATTTGTTCAGTCCCCTAGCACGGTCCAGTCCACAAAGTGTAAAATGGCAGGGATCACCAAGCTAATGTTTGGTTAGAAAACTTTTGACAGTAATCTAGTGGCATGCCAATATCAAATGTAGGAACAAACGAGGCAGGGATTAAGAGGCAAGGAGAGGGCAAGAAAGCACATGTCAGCTCTCAAGTACAGGCATGCTGCTGTATAAGTCTGTGGGGAACTAGCAAATTGGACAGTTCTGAGGCTCCAAACCCCCACTTTTACCGTGTAACCTGAGTTCTTCCCCCCACCAAAGTTTCTATGAATAATGTCACTACTAATAATTTGAATACTATAGAACATTAAAAATAATCTCCATATGAGGGAGGTTAGTGGTAAAGGAAGAAACAACTTCGAGAAAAATAAAAAATGTGGTAATCAGAATTTTTTGCCTTTGCCTTCTTTTCTGTCCCATTTCTGATTATGAGTGAAATGACATTGTTATAAGAGTTAAGTATAAGAAAAATATAGAATGAGCTATAGATTGAAGTAAAGAGTCTACCCCTCTTTCCCACAATAACTTCTGTTACATATTTTACTGAGGAAATAGATCAGTGAATAATAGGATGTTCATTAAGACTTTTTCTGTTACTCTGAAATTGAGGAGCAGATTTAACTAAGAGGCAAAGCTGAAGCTAGGAATTGACAAGGACAGCACATTCTAAAGATAGCCAAAAATGGCTAGGACAGGTACTAAGGGTTTACTGAAAGGTGGGAAAATATGTCACTGCTACTAGTACAAGTACTTCAAAACTCCATGACTTTGGAAAATGTATAAAGTGACTAGAGAAGAGGAAGAAAGCAAAGGCCGTGAAATCAGGGTTCTCATTTATCCTTGGGGAAAATGGCTGCCATTCTTCAGACACATAAGCAGAGGAAAGCACTTTACTTTCATTCTTGATTCAGTCAAATGAGAAGTTAATTCTAGGTCAGCCCTTGTGAAAAGAAATATTCTTAAAACATTGAAACTAATATATTGCTTTGCATTTGGCCTTCTAGTGGGCTCCACAATCTGAGGGACTGGCATCTTGGGGGGCCTTGGTGAGTAACCTGCAAATTTGAAGAAAGGTTTTAAACAAACTCCTTTTTTTTTAAAGATTTATTTATTTATGCACACAAGCTGGGGTGTAGGCCAGATGTGTGTGTGGCGGGGGTGGGGGAGATGTGAGAGGATTTACCAGAGACAGAGTGGAGAGCAGAACAGGAAGATTGACTGAAATACACTGCTGAGGGGAGTAGTGGGGAGACAGGAGAGGTCTGCTGGGCCATGTGGGAAGCTCCCTGGCCGGGGATCCAACTCGTGCTGCAGTGGCTGCAGATAGCTTCATAATGCTTAGACTAAACCCTTTGCACCACCAGGGAGGCCCTAAACAGACTCTTGTGATTGTTTCTTCTCAAGATGCAAGGCTTGAAGAAATAACCCAAATGCTCTTCTCCCAGAGGGCCAGTAGAGCTGCCATTTGAGTTTCTCTCCCACCTCCTTACCAGGTGATTTGGTTGAGTGGGAATCCCAGCTCCCACCTTGCCTTCTCAAAATCTGACACCTTCTTATCTGTGCTCTTCCCACCCTCGTTTTGATCCCTCTCTCTCCCCTTTCCCTGCAGAATGTCTCTGATTTATAGTTGTCAGTTTATTTTTGTTTTGTTTTGTTGTGTTTCTTTATTGCTGTTACATTTTCCTTGATCCCTTATTTTATTCCCCTATATTCCTCCTCTAAGTTGAAACCATCCAATATTTTTCTTTTTCTGTATATCTTTATTAAATTATTATCTTTATTAAATCATTATCTTTTCCATACATCTTTATTAAATGTGAGACAGGACAAAGCATTACAGATGGTTGTCTATAAGATTTGGAATTATGTGCTACGTCAGTTACTTTTCTCCTTCATAAATTTGTAGTAACCTAAATGAAGTAAAGCTATAAAATACGGTACAAATAAGAAAAGGTAAATCTTCAGTTACTTAAAGTAACAAGCTCAGTTATTGCTGATTTTTAAATGCGAAAAATAAACTATACATATAAATTAAAAGTTACAGTAAGGCCCTTTTGAAAGCCAATTTTTAAAATCAATTTCTAAGAGAGTAAGTCTTAAAAGGTCTCATTCTAAGGAAACATTATTTTAACCATATATGATGATGGATGTTAACCAGAGTTATTCTAGTAATCATTTCACAATATATTCAAATACTGAATCATCACATTTTACATCTGAAACTAATATGTTATGTGTCAATTACAGCTCTATAAAATATCTAGAATTTCAGAAGCGAAATAATTAAGCAGATATATAAAACTTCAATTTCACACCATATCAGAGCCATTTGGAACAATTATAAATAGTACATAAATGTGTTTTCTCTATCAATCTTTGCAAACTAGAGTTGGCAGAGGATAAAAGAGCTCCCAGTAAAAGGAAAATATAACTTGTTAAGTACTCAGAACCTGGAACTGTGTTCCTAGAATGGCAGGAAATACCTTTTTTTTTTTCGCATGTTTCACATGACCATTTCTTAATATTCTTCTCAATAAATAATGACTGGAATTATTCACAACATAATAGGACCAAAATGCAAATTACTACCATTCTTGACAATTCTCAGGACCAAAGAGTGAGATGAAAATATGTGTTATCTTATGTTCACACAATTCTCTGTAGAATAAGTCAAGTTAGCTTGCAAATGAAAGACAGAAGGAGGAAAAATAATGTAATGGGCAGCAAATTTCTTGAGAGGTGATAATCAGCACTCTGCTAAATATAGTGGAGCTCTGTCAGGATGAAGAAAGTGAAAAACTATTCAAAACACTCTGCCCACTTATACGGTCAGCATAAAGGAAATATTAATAAGCAAGCACGCAATGTTCTATAACTGCCTTTCCAAAATTTGTTATAATATTAAATATGATTTTTGAATTATTTCTCAAGATGGCATTTAAATATGTTCTCTATTTAAAATGCACACCTTTATAAATTTCTTTTATTTTTTCCCACTGTGCCTCTCTTCCATCTAGCTTTTTCATGTAAATTGCTGGCTGCCTATTATTTGTTATTGTAGCTATTTTCTTTCTTCCTTGCTTCTGAGTATTATTTTGTTGCATGTCTCAGGAGAAAGGAATTTTAATAAGTTTTATTTTAACCATATTCTTCATTTCTATTTTTGTGTCAGGAACTAACATGATTTTATGTATTACCATAGTTTATGCTGGAAGATTTTAATTTTTAATAAGTATTTTTCTATTATGTAACATGTTTTTATATAACTTTGTGTACAAAGATAGAGTATTTTCCCCTGAAGTTGTCACCTTCTTTTAAGATTCATTGATTTATTTTAAACTTGCCCCACTACCACTACCTGGTTCAAAATCAAGGTTAGGTCATTGTTTTATGAACAGATGTTCTTTTCTATTTATTGAAAGGAATATAGCAAACATTTTCAGGTAATGTTTTTCTCACAGGAGCAAAACAATTTAAAATTTATGAAAAGCATTAATTTTAAATTACACACAGGGACATTGCTTTCTGATAATGACAATGAATTTTTTAAATTCTTTAAATAGATGTATTTTTTCTTTTAAAAATACATAGTAGCATGTAGATAAATTACTCAAACACTTTGTTATGCTTTTTTAAATATTTTGATTATACCTCACAATTCTGACTTAAATGCTCACCATAATTTATTCTATTTTGCATAAAAAAATTAATACCTAGAGAGAGTGGGTAGCCAATATAATGTCACCTAGCTGTCCAGGGCATGCATTTTGTAGTTGTTGTTACATTCCTTAATAACTTAATAAAGAAAAAAAAAAATCTTAGAACTGGGTATATTTAGAATGAGTTATCTTGTGAGAAAAATAATCTATTTATTGAGTTTTCAGTGCTAAAATTTATTTAGGCCCAGTGCAGTTAATAATAGAACATGAAGGCACCCCTGGTGGCCTGGGGGTTAAGTCTCGGCACTACTCTTTACTGTTACTACCTGAATTCGATCCCCTGCCAGGGAGCTTCCCACATGGCGCAGCAGACCTCTCCTGTCTTGCCCACTGCTCCCCTCAGCAGTGTATTTCAGTAGATCCACCTGTTCTGCTTCCCACTGTGTCTCTGGCCTCCTGCATCTCTGGCCTACACCCAGTATTTCTATGCAAAAAAAAAATTAATAATAACAATAATAATGGATTGTGAGTTTAAAAAAATAATTTTCATAATCCCTAAAATAGGACTTAATTTTATCCCCATTTTCAAGATCAGCATCTGTGGCTTAAGGACATTAAGTAATCAACATAAGGACACCCAGCTTGCAAGTGATAATGTCAGGTAGTATTAATTAATAATATAACTCAGGATATCTGGTTCTGGAAAGCACATTACTATTAAAGGGCAATGTAACCTTTTAAAATTATGTTTATTGAGATTAAGTTCATTTCCATTGTTGCATTTTGGGGGAATATAGTTTCAAATGTACAAAATTCCATACTTTTCCCACTTAAATTGGTTGGTTGTTCACTGGTTCAAAAGGGAATGACACTATTTTAAAAATTTAAAATAGATGTATTGTTTCTTTTAAATGTATATATATAGTAGCATAAAGATAAAATGCTGTAAATAAAACCTCAAACCTTACCATGCTGTAAATATATTGATTATATTTCAAACAACTCTGAGTTAAACACTCAGTATTTTGAACACTCAACAGTTTGAACCCAAATTTAAATGGCTATTTTGTCCTGAACAGAGTGGAGAGGTGTGATTTGTTTACCGCTGCAATTCTGCAAGATCCTGTGCCAAATCAAAGGAAGTAATCCTAAACAAATGAACAAACCGTGCATCAATTTTAAGACTTAATAAGTGACACTTAAAATTTAGAAATCATTTTTGCTAAGAAAAAAACACCTCTATACACAAATTCCAGTTTTTGTAAATAAATACACACACGCAGAAATATTGATATAACATTTCATAAATGGAACATCTAAGTAACTGTCTGGGTATTTTATTTTATGACTAGAAAATCTGAAGTGCATGGTGCTTTAACTGTTGACACAACTTTACATTTGCTTGCATTATCTTTTGCTTTGGATTATCTTACCCCATTTATATGACAGCATTTACATTTTATTCTTGATCTTTATAGTCTATAGCATTAAAATGCTATGAAGTTATCTGGAGCCAAGAATAAAAGTTTATGAATGTAAATTATGTTTAATTTAAACAATGAGTAATACACTTCATAAATAAATATGATTGAGCATTTCTCCTTTGAACATATCCTCTAACTTTTTTTTTTAATCAATATTGAGAAATACTCCACACTGTAAAAATGCTGAAAAAAAAATGTGATGACTTAAGCCTAAATCCTGAAACTACAATTAGAGGCTTGGTTTTATATCATTCTTATATGACTATGCAGTATCTGTTCTTCCTGCTTTAAAAAATAATTTTACATTATAATGATTTTTGTTGTTTAAATTTCATATAGACCATTTTTATCAATATTAAATATTTTATAAGGGATTAAGTGCAATATAAATACATATCTCAAAACAATATACCAGAATTTTAAATGATCAACTATACTTATTTTCACATAAGCACATAATATTATCCATTATGCAAACCTACTCAAGAGAGTAAACTACTTGTATAAGTCCAAACATGTTTTCTAATGATTTTTTATAACTTTTACTAGAGAAATTGATGACTCTATGTGAAATTCTTTGAGTGTATATATGAAGACAGTGACAAATTTAGCTACAAAATATGATTTATAAGAAAGACATTTTAAATATATTTACATTTTGTAATGGAGTTTATAAAGATAATGTTTCATTCTGTTTCTTTTAGTCATCAACAAATATATATATGTATATATAAAATGGCTCCTGTAGTTTATTGTTCTGTTCTAGGCATTTTGGTGGGCATAAAATCACTACAAACATTGCAGCTTCTTTCAAAGAATTTGTAAGAAATTTTATACTTACAATGACCCTAGTTACAAAACACACCTTGAAAGGGCCTCCCTGGTGGTGCAACAGGTTAAGTCTTAGCCTAGGAAGCTATACACAGCCACTGTAGCATGAGTTGGATACCTGGCCAGGGAACTTCCCACATGGTGCAGCAGACCTCTCCTGCCTCGCCCGCTGCTCCCCTCAGCATCGTACTTCAGTGGATCTTCCTGTTCTGCTCTCCACTGTCTCTGGTGAATCCTCTCACCACCCCACACCTCTGGTCTCCACCCCAGCTTGTACACATAAATAAATAAATCTTTAAAAAAAAAACCACAGCTTGAAAGACAGCTTTGTGGAAAATGTACAATTACATCATTATAAGAATACTTAGATACCTTTAAATGAAATTTTTTTATTTGAAAAATTTTACAATGAAATGTAATTTTTACATGCATTACAATAAAAATATTTTTCTGTCTTTGGTTAAAAACGCTATTAAATCCTAAAATTATTTCCTGAATTGAAATAATGGTATCATAACTATACTTTATGGAAAAACTTTTACATGTCCACTTACTTTCAAAAATGGTTTTAGGTGATAACTGTTCATTCTGAAATTTAGCAAACTCCAAAAGTTCTATTCCCATAAACTTGCTGTGGTGGGGAATAGTTCAAAGGAACTTATTAGTATTTTGTCCTATAAAAAGGCCAAAAAGCATGCATTTACATAATTTTTCTGTTACTGCCCTGAGCAAATATCTATTATAATACTTCACATCTATGAGCTTTACTACAAAGCATTTTGAAATTCCATTTCACCATTGTACATCTGTTGACCTTGAATGTACACCAGAAAAATTCTACTTTATCAATATAAAAACCTTAAGGATGCTTTTATGCCACTTGGACTAAAACTCAAAAAGCTAGAATTTTATTTCATCCTACTTTATCTAGGTTTAAGAAATAAATTTAAACTTGAATATAAGGACCACTTTTCTTAAATTCCAAATATTCCTGGAAAGAACATATTTCATAAATTTTGTATTCTGCTCTTTGAATTACCTGTCATGATATTATTCATCTGAGTGTATATTTGCGTTTATCCATTAAAAGTAAAATAACTTCAGAAAACTGGAAAGAATGTTATTAGATCTAAAGTGAGAAACAGTTAATATAATTGAGAACCATTCTCTAGAACTTTAGATTGATTATAACATGTTTGGATGTATGATTAAAGAGGGAATGCTA
Source organism: Scalopus aquaticus (assembly GCA_004024925.1). NCBI lineage: Eukaryota > Metazoa > Chordata > Mammalia > Eulipotyphla > Talpidae > Scalopus > Scalopus aquaticus. Next base: position 57,447 of record PVIJ01003563.1, read on the forward strand.
AATATGTTTATAGTAAAAACTAACGGAATGCATATAGCAGTTATATGTGCTGAACAAAAGAAATACAGGGAGAAAAGGTTAATAGAAGAGCAACAGAGGGACCAAGGAAGGAGATAAAAATGAGAGGCACACATAAGTACACACCCAAAACATGGAAACGCCAATTATAAGTGTTAATTAAAAATTATGCTCTTTAAGTTACACACTAACAATAGTTGTCAATTTCTGTTAAAAAAATGTGTTACCTGTTCTTTATTTAGTTTCTCCAAATAGCAACAGATTCACAGGGAGACAATGAATAAAGCCACTGAAGTCTTCCTTTCCCTTCTTTATAGTGGATGTGTGTATATGTCTAAACATGTGAATGAATTTTGCATTTTTTTTCATCATCATCATCTTGTCGCGGTACCTGTGTATACACTTTGCATTTAATTTGTCATAGTAGAGGACCAAAACATCTGAAAGGTGAAAACTGCTATGGACAAGTCCTAGAACGAACTAAATAGAATACTGCAGATCTTATCTCTGTGGCAGCAAGTGAACATAGATTCAATTAGGCTCTCAGTAGTGTTGACAGATGGAATTTTTTTTAAGATTTATTTTATTTATGCATATAAGCTGAGGTGTAGGCCAGAGGTGTGGGGTTGTGAGAGGATTCACCAGAGACAGAGCAGGGAGCAGAACAGGCAGATTGACTGAAGTACACTGCTGAGGGGAGCAGCAGGCAAGGCAGGAGAGGTCTGCTGTGCCATGTGGGAATCTCCCTGGCTGGGGATCAAACTCGTGCTGCAGCGACTCTGGATAGCTTCATAGTGCTGCGTTTAACTCATTGTGCCACAGGGAGACCTAACAACTGGAATTTTCAAATCAGTTAACCCTAATGATGTGTGGATGTTCAATAGGTGTTGGGGAAGGCAAACACATTAACACAATCACCTGTTAACTGGAGCAATGAACCTGGGCATTCAGAGACATCTCAGTCCTTCCCTCCATGTGTGTCCTCAGAAGCTACTTCAAGGACACAGTCTTGAAAAATGTGTTGTAAGGTGTCCTATGTTTTTGATACCACCTGGACCACAGACATGACTGGAAACAATGACAATTTTACATAATCTTTTGAGATTTGGGATGGAATGGAGCAAAAAATCTCCTTCTTGTGTCCATCCAAGACAAGTCTTGTCAATAACCTCCCTTGCTCATTAGACTGTCTCCAACCAATCTGGAGTGGTCTTCCTTTCACTTCCTGGTGCCCCTGTCCTCCTTTAGGAAGTTCTGCTTCAGAATACACCTGGAAGGCTCCTGCGGTTGCAAACCAAAAACAAGTACATAATGAAATATAATGGAAATTATACTTTTACTGCCTTTATGTCTTCCCCACCTCTCTTCTCTAATAAGAGAGGTCTAATTTTTCTGTGAGAACAAGCTCTTTGCCCAACAAACAATGCTAATGGGAGCATCATTTGAGTTTCTTTTCCCTCAGTGGTGCATGACCCACTTCAGGCCTGATAAATGTCCTCTTGCTGCCTCTGTGGGACAAGGCACAAAAACTGAAAATGATTAGAATTGTCCCACTGTGTCACTGTCTCTGCCAAAGAAGGTCCATTTGCCTTTGTCAGTCAGATCTTTTGACCTCCTCTGTTCAAAGCTGTTTCCTTCCACCCTGCTAAGCTATGGACCCACTAAGGTTCAAATAATTCCCTTTCTTCACTATTCAAAGAAATTTTGTTCTTTGTACAAGCAAAGAAATAAGGAAAATTTTGTAATTGTCTTATCCAACAGTGGTTTTTGTATTCACACGTATTTCTTAAAACAGTTGCATAAAAATAATAACTTCCTAAGAAAGAAACTCTCTTATTCCTTTACCATGAGCAAAAAAAAAAAAAAAAAAAAAAAAAAACAGGTATTTTTATTTTCTTCTTTAAAATTGTTCACCATATATTTTTGCTTTCAGGTTTTCTAAATAAAATTTGATTTGCATATAGTGGCTATATTTACTTTTTGTCTGAAAGTTTAATTTAATAAGTGCCTAAAGCAAGCTCTGCTTAATTCAAAGCTATTTTTTTCTGTTTCTAAAAATATGACTTCTTAGAAATGAATCCAACATTTAACAAAAATTTTTAATTAATCAGTACACTCGAGATGACATCATTTGATCATTAATAGAGGAGTGTATGGCAGATCCTTTTAGAACCCCATCAAAGTCATTCAACACTCTGACTTAGTTTTCATAGCTCTGATTTTGTTTCTACAGCCAAGTGTCTATTCCCGCATATTATCCTCACATTCCTTTTGGTTAATCATTGGTCTCTAAAAGGTATATGGATACTCTGCCCAATGAGATATACATCAAACTTGTGGCTGTGCTTTGGCAATAGTTTGTTCTCTAATTTAAAGAGCAATGCACATGAGGAACAATAACTTGCATCTTTACCTTCTTTTTATTTCTTATTTTTACTTTTTGCTATTGTGGAATAAATAATGAAGCATTGTATCTGCTTCAGCTACCAGACTGGATACGTACTGTGGATGATTGTGGGCCAAAAAGATGAGAAGAGGTTGAATCCATCCTGTTTTTAATGAACAGTTGGAAATTACACCTGCCCACTTCCATATTACTAAGAATGATTTCCGTGTTTGGTTGTGCAGCTTAGGGCTGGTCAAACCCCAAAACTACATCCTTATGAGGTTGGTATGTGACTGCTGTCCATCTGTGTTGACCACTACGGGAAGGTGTTCCTGGTGCTATACAAGGCACAACGAGTGTTTTGGCGTGTGCGGACCCAAGTAAAAGAGACAGGCAGCTTCAGTGTATGTCGCTCTTATTTTCAGCAAAAAGCATACTGATATTTAAACAATCTCAAAAAATTGGTAGTGATTATTACTTTGACAATAAATCATTATCAATGAATGACATAAACTAGTGATATTTCAGAAGAATTATCACAAACAGCTGTGATTAAAGATACTGTTAAAATGCAACTCACTTAACATTGTTTTAATGACAATATCGTACCTCTTAATATTAATTAAGTCTCCAAATAATAACTAAGGTTATAGCTGATTTATTTTTATTTTTAAGTTAAATAACTTAGGCCATTATTTCTGTACTATAGGAAAGAACTAATTGGCCATGCCATTGTTAAAGCAAAATAATGTAAGAGTGTTTGTGAGAGTTTTATTCTGGTTACAATCTCTATACAAAAGAATGTCAGGGCTTATGACGGAGGAATATAGGGTACAAGTAAAAATTAAAATTTCAATGAATCTAGAAATTATATATACATACAAAAAATATAATAAATTATGATGAAAGCTTTGCTACTTGGTTTAACTAAAATATACATATTCACTTATTAACTATACACATTTTTTTAATGAATTTGTAATCTTTCGGGATATTTTAACACTAATGCCAACATATTTCTCACTTTAATTTCATAACCAAATTTCTGTTTGGAGTATTTCTGAAAGAACCCTCAACCTGATGATTGGTGGGGACACTGCCTGCCTCAAGCACTGAGTGGGATGTTTTTTTGTTAAACTATTTAATGCTTCCAAAACATTGACATTAATCATACCAACTTTTATTTAAAATAATGTGAAGCAGAATATTTTTCTAAAAGTCATGCTGTTAAAAAGAAAATGCTTCTGCCAGTCTCATGAATTTAATATGTGTAAATTAGCACAGCTTAATCATCAAGGATACTATATATTAAAGATATTTAAGGAGATGGATTATTGTTTTCCTTGGATTCTACTTTTTACTCCCTAGAGAAATAAAATACTGACATGGCTGCCTTCATTAGAACACTTTTTGTTTCTGTCGAAATGTTTCATCCCTCCTAATGTGCTTAAAAACAGTGTGGAGGGCAAAAGGAATTAATCTATGGTGCCTAGGAAGAGAAATGTAATGTGCTTATTTTTTAATCTTTTATTGCAAATTAGTTCACAACCAGTTATTGGAAAGCATAATTAGTTTTACATGTGAATCTCATGGAAAACATGTCTATGTTCTGTGATTCACAGATACACGGCTAATATGGATGTTAAAAATGTACAACAGATAAAGACATGTATTGCTGAGGAGAGTTTGTTAGATGAGCAATTTAGATCATATTTGTGTTATGACTCTTGGCTGCACATTAATCACACGCACGGTGGGATCTGCAGTTGATCATGAGAAGTTCATTTCATCTAGGATTAAAGGGAACTATGTTGTAAACATATTTGCTACGTGACTTCACAGACTTCTTCGTCTTAAAATATTTGCATATTAGAACACTTTCTTCATAGGAAATATCCTTTTTAACATTAAAGTTTTGCTCAACTTCTCTACAGTATGCAAAGTAGACTTGGAAATTGTCAACCCACTTCTATATAAAGTACCCTTTAATTACAGCAGGATGAAAGTCTGCATTCACCTTTCAATAACTTGTCAAGAAAATAGGATTGCTTTGCCAATCACGTTCATAAATATATACTGCTTGAGTAAAACTGCACCCTCCATTTATGCACATGACCCTCTTACCTCCACCAAAGCTGCAGTACCGGTATCTCATCCCCTTCCATACTCATCCTTTGCTCCCCCAATTGAGGGACACTATTAAATAATCAGAGATATTAAGCCTCCTGGTGGCCTAAGTTTTAAGTCTAAGTACTACCATTGCAATGGCCCTCCACAGTGGCCGGAGTTCCATCCCCAGCCAGGGAGCAAACCCAGATGGTGCAGCAGACCTCTCCTGCCTCGCCTGCTGTTCCCCTCAGCAGTGTATTTCAGTAGGTCCACCTGTTCTGCTCCACACTCTGTCACTGGTTAATCTTCTCACCCTCCCACCCAGTTCTGTACCTCTGTTCTATACAAAATTATATAAATAAAATCTTTTAAAAAAACATTGAAGATATTGAGTCTTATTTGGTTATATTTTCTGCGTATTTGAGTCTATTTGGTTATATTTTCTGCTTATTTGAGCCTATTTGGTTATATGTTCTGCTTTGAAAATAGAAGGCGTCCTGGTAGTGTGATAAAATTCCTGCCTATCTCTTTTATTATGACAAGACTTTTTTTTTTTTTAAGTTCCTCATGCTCTTTTATCAACAATTCCTCAGAACTATTGGGGAATATTGGGAATCATTGTCATTGCTAATGAATAATTTCTAGACTGTATATGTATATGTTAAGATATACTTAATATTCTCATACATAAATATCCATTAAAATTTTGAATTATGTTTAGAGGAAATGGCAGAATATATTTGGATGATTTTGTAACTTCTTACTCTAAAGATAGTTGTTAGGAATAATGGCACAGATTTATTAGCAAGGAATAATATAGAAATTGGAAAAATTCAATATAATTGAAACTCAAAATCTTTAGCCTTTATTTTCATTTTTTGAGGTATAGGTATGATAGCTTGAATTATCTAGATTTTCACCACTCCACTTTGTATGATCATGGATTAGAAAAAGTAAACTAGGTGTTTGAGGGGAAAATTACCTAACATTATTATATGAGATTGCTTAGAATGTGATTTAATTTGATTGACTAATGATAGAAAATGCAACATTTTTGGTCAAATAAGTGTGTAGAGCAAACTTAAGCATGTCTGAATTCATAAGCATGTTGAATTAACCAAGTAGAAAATAGGGCTCATGTCACTCTCTTTTGAATACCTTTCTAATCTAGCATCATCTCTGATGTGTGCTTGGAACTATTTTTGTTTCATCTGACAGTGTATACTCTATGACTAAATTATATATTTGCATAAAATTGTAATTTATTACACATCAGAGTAATCGTTCAAATTTGTCACCTTCCAAAAGAGTAATGACTCAGTGGCTATATGTGCTTTTACTACATTATTCAAATAAAATAGGAGCACTGGAATATGTTAAATATACTTAGGTGAAACATGATTTATAGCTTTTGAATAAAATCCTACTGATAATGTCATCTAAATATCATACTTCTTCATCTGTGTTATTTATTTTAAAATGTATTTAATATTTCAAAGAGACATAGCTGAATTTAACTCCACTAATGGATCATTAATTTTATATTCATGCATGAAATAATATCACCTGCAGAATTTCACGTGTAATTTTGTTTTCTCCATTTGAATAGCAATCCTTACTAAGACAGTGTATAATCATGTCACTCATTGGCAAAATTAAAGAGTGTAATTAGAACACTTTTTATATTTTACACTTTCATATCTTATACATTTATGTCTAATAGTTAAAAGCACTGTAAAAATTAATAAATTGATAGTATTATTTTAGAAGTAGGAAAAAACAGAAAGAGAGCTGTTTCCTTGTGTGGAAGGACCTGGAGTATATCTAGGGTGCGTCTGTTCCTTTGGCACAGCACGATGCCGGGAGCGCTGAGAACGCTCGCGTGGTATGGTCTAAAGATAGACCCCAGGCTAAGTGACTCAGCCAGGGAACAGAACGCACTCTCGGGGGGACCCTGTCTTCCTTTCCCTTTCATTGTTGCATTCCTACGTGCACCTCTGGTGGGCCAATTAGATAACATAGAAGTTCCCAGAACCACCGGACTTCTGGTCTTCAGACCACCCTGGAACCTCAGATTTTGGGAACAGGGAAAACTAGTAAAAATAGCCATTCTTGTGTGCTCTGTGCTCAAGAATGTATAAAAATTAACTGCATATAAAATTTGGTGCTGATGCCTGAGAGCTCAAGCTCACTTCTTTCTGCTTCCCAGGTCCTCCACCTGGAGATGGACATTCTTGGATAATATTGAGGATGAACTATTTTTTTTCAAACCTGTCTAAAGTTATTTGTTAAAAGCATAGAAGTCAGCTTTATTTTTTTCTTTTGAGTTTCATAAATTCAGATTTTAATGTTTAACAATTACTTATATCCTGCTCATAATTCATATGCTTAGGAAACATCTTCAATAGTGCATTTCCACCAAAAGCTTTGCAAAAATCACTTTTGCTAGATTATAATTTTTAACTACTTTTCTTTCTATAAAGCATAGGAAAAATTGTGTGATATTTATTTTCATACTTTTTAAGTTTAGCTATTTAAGATTACATTCTGCTTTACAAAATATCAATAACAATAATTTTATTGAAAGAGATATATTTTGAATATCTGTTTTGCAGGACAGGAAAAAAATGATTAGAAAAATAGTTAATAATAACAATATTGTTAAATATAAAATTGTGTTGGGGCCTTTAATAACTAATACTACTTTAAACTTTCTATCTTTATTCACCACTATACACAAACAATTTTTGTTTAGTAATTTACAGAAATAGTTTTATGTATATGATATATATATATATGTATATCATATATATATATATATATATATATATATGCCCCCTTTGCTTTCCTTAATAAAGGGACATAAACATCTTTACATAAAATTTTATAAAGATTGTTCTGTGGAGATTTACGTGTTTAGATTATAAAAATATTTAAATCATTGCATTAATGAGCTAGGTCTTCTAGAGAATTCACATATCTCTAGGGACTCCTTAGGTACTTCTGAAACATAGTTTATAGTTTTGAGGCCACAGTTGGACCATATAGTGCACTGAAGCATTATTTAAATGATGCTCTTGGGGCCTAAAATTTTTAAGTGACTCTAAACTACTTTCTCCTGTGTTAAATATAATTTTAAAAACTATTATAAACAAAAAGATAATATAAAAGTTTTCTTTATTGTTGCTTTTTCCAGTTATGGTACACATTGAGAAAAGATGTGTAAAGATTCTTTAAGGGCATCTAATTGTATTCTTTTAACTAAAAATATTTTCCCTAGTTTGAGCCTTAGAGGGAAGCAATACAAAATTTCCTGTGATACGGTATATCCAATATAATGAGTTTCTTTCTAACTTGCTTTCAAAAAATTCTTTATTGGTCAGAATAGGCTCATTCCTTATTTCTGGGAAACAAAGTTGAAATGATTAAACATGTTATCACAATGGTGCTGTGTATATGTGTGTGTGTGTGTGTGTGTGTATATATAATATATTTGTATATTATACACACACACACGCACACACACACATATTTATATGTTTATTTTCTTACATCATTGTTCATTTTTGGAGAGTTTTAGATTTTTTTGATTTCTCCCCTCAGGTGTAGTCCCCGTAGTTTTCCCACCACCTCAGCACCCAGGATTCACCACCACTGTCTCCTGTGCTCTTCCCTGCCCTGTTTTGTTTTGTTTTGTTTTTAAAGATTTATTTATTTTTTGCATACAAGCTGGGGTACAGGCCAGAGGTGTGAGGCAGAGAGAGGGTTCACCAGAGACAGAGTGGGGAGCAGCACAGGCAGATTGACAGAAACACACTGCTGAGGGGAGTAGCGGGCGAGGCAGGAGAGGTCTGCAGCGCCAAGTGGGAATCTCCCAGGCCTGGCATGGAACTCACATGGCAACTGCCGGCAGCTCCACAGCCCAGCGCATAAGCATGCTGCGGTTAAGCCAGGGAGGGCCCCCTGCCCTGTTTTAACTCCACACTCTTCCCCTCCCCTGCTGTGTGCCTCAGATCTATGGTCAGCTTGCAAGTTTTGTCCTTTTCCTGTATTCCACATATAAGTGAGACCATCCGATATTTATCTTTTTCCTCTGACTTATTTTGCTTGGCATAACCCCGTTCTGCTCCTAATGGTGGTATATATTTAATTTAAATTTAAGAATTTACTTTTTCCCCCTAAGAATAAATCTGTTCACCTTAAATTCCTTTCTAGATCTTTGAATTTGATTCATATTTAATAATCTTTGTGGTTTTTCATGAATTCATTGCAAAGGTGTACTGGAAATGATAAATGATGAAATGACCAGAGTCTGAACATAACCAGTCTGGTGATGTTATAAAAATGACCCATAAGCTGTTTATAATCAGTAAATGCTTTTTAGTACATGAATGTATAACGTGGCCAGCACAGTGCCAGGAAGAATGGGCTGAACCTTAGTACTATGATTCCAGGTAGGTCCCATAGTCTAGTTAAAGTTTTCATTTATAAAAAAAGACTTTATTATGAAAAAATTAATTGCTATGTCAATTATACTTAGAGTAGTAATCGACCTATAATAATCAGTTAAAATCATTTGCTATTAGAAATATTTAAATTCTGACCAACAAGAATGAATGGCTTAAAAATAAATATAAATCATAATAGACTGGGCTCTAAAAAAACATACCTTAGGATTTAAATTGTTGATCTTATATTTCAAACTTTATTTGAAATACCAAGACTGCATTGGAAGGACACTAAAAATTATCTTTTTTCATTGTACCTATAAGAATTGTATTTTATGAGAATCCACTTCATGAGGGTGTATCAAGTTTACATTTTAAAAACATCTTGAGAAAGTTAAAAGCAGTGCTGGGGTATAAATTCACGTGTAACTCCCGTATTATGCAGATCGGCTATGTAGCCAGGTGTGTCTGCAAACTGTGGCCTGTTCTCAAGTCCATTTCACTGCCCCTTTTGTAAATAATTATTGGAAATAGTCACGGCCTTTCCTAAACATTTTGTCATCTTCTTTTGTATTATTGGGTCAACATTGAATAGTTGACACTGAAATAATATACTGTCTGACCCCTCACAAAATAATGTTTGAAGATACCTAGTGTAAATAATGAAGAACAAAGACATTAAAGTATTGAATATGTTACTAAATACATTCAAATATGTAAAAAAAATAGCAAGTACTTGCCATCTTGAATGAAGTGAATAATATGTTAATGATATTTGCATCTTAAAGTAAGAACTTACAAAATTAATGCACTTCTTTAGCATTGATTAGACTTACTCTGTGAAATGTTAATGTGCTTAATATAGTCAGGGTTGGTGCAAGTGAAAGAGTGAATGTTAAGTTAGAGAATATTTAGAGACCTTATATAATGATAAATATGCACCTAAAATTTACATAGCAATGTCTATTAACATCATTTTAAAGCAAGAAAAGAGAGAATATACACTTTAGTTAACTTTCAATGGGAGAACAACAAAGTTAGCTGGGAAGCCAAAATGCATTTATTTGGAATAGCAGAGAATTGAGTTTCAGGGACATAGGTTTAGGTGGAAACTAAGACCTATCCTAAGGAGAGACAAAACTCAGGTAATTACAGAATGATTAAGAAGGTGGTAGAAACATATGAGCTAATGGCAGGTGAAGAAATCACAGTAAAACTGGTGAGGTGGAGTGATGGTAAAATAAAAATAAAAAAGTTCACTCTGAGGCCTTTCAAAAAAGACATTCTCTTTTTGCTGACTTCAAGCAATATTGGTTATTTGTTTCAGTATTTTATCAATTTAAAGAGGATAAAGAGGCGACTTTTTCTGCTGCTGGTTTTTTGGATCTTGTCTTAACATGACTTTGGTAATGTCAATGTTTACACAAAATTAAATGTATATATGTCACAAAACAAACCTTAACATATTCCATGGAGCAGAAACAACAGATTTGGTATAAATACACATACACAAAACAGAAACACACACACAAAAAATGAATGCAAAAGCACAATAATTACGGGTATTTCTAATTAAATTTTAAAACACTAAAAATTACTCAAAGAGTAGTGTAAGCAGAACAAAGCTTACAAATTTTATTACAAATAGTTTTAAAAAGCATATCACATCCAGTCATAGGTGTAGTCAAAGAAACTGTATATTCTTGAACACTTTTTTCAAAACATAACAAAATTAAAATTATTAAACATTAAGAAGAAAATTAATATGGAGTTAGTTCAAGAACAATTGCAAACACAAAAACAAGCATGAGAATGTCAGAATTGATTAGTATTCAACTAAAAGCAATATACTTGGTCATAGAATTCAAGCTCCTTTCCTTTGATAAGGGTCTTTTTAAAATTAATTAATTAGTTATTTCATTGAGGTAGCATTGGTTTACAACATTATATATGATTTAGGGTCTTTAAAACCATTACCTGACTTATTTGATGTAGTACTACATGGCATATAAAAATAAGCCAGGAAAATGTGTAAGTCAGTAAAAGAAAGGGTTGATACATAGTTAATAATTGTTGGTACAATGAATGTGTAATTTTACAGAAATTTAAGTTATTTTAGAACAAATTAAGATTGAAGAACAGGAAGTGTTGGTCAAAAATGGAAGGTTTTTTTTGTTTTTATTTTTGTTTTTACTGAAGTACCATTGGTGTACATCCTTGCTACTATTCTGGAAGTTAGGTTTTTTCCCCCTCAGAAGTAGTCCCTTAGAGCACCCTCCACTGAAGCACCCATAGTCCTCCACCACAGTCCATTGTGATCTCTTCCTATCTTATTCTCAATCCTTCCTGGTCCCTCTCTCTCTGGATGCCTCAGCTTGATAGTCAGCTTCTAAGTGGAAAGTAGAGAAACCAAACAAAGGGTCAGACAAAAAATGGAAGACTAAAAGCAGTGTTTCCAAAAGTTTTTCAGCTTTTGATGTAGATCATAGCTACAATTTGAGATAGTTGGATATCAAAAGGAAAGGAACTTAACATAGCAAGAATGTCAATTACCCCAAAATGGATCCCTTATTTTAATGTTTGGCCTATTAAAAATTCTATTAATTATTTGACATGAAAGACCATCTCCCCTTGGGCCTCCCTGTTGGCACAGGGGTTAAAGTCTCAGTGCTATGAAGCTATCACCAGCTACTGTAGCATGAGTTCGATCCTCAGCCAGGGAGCTAATAAACATGGCACAGCAGACTTCTCCTTGTCTCTCCCGCTGCTCCCCTCAGCAGTGTATTTCAGTAGATCTGCCTGTTCTGCAACTCACTCTGTCTCTGGTGAATCCTCTCACTCTTTACCTACACCTCAGTTCTTGCATGCATAAATAAATTTTAAAAATCTTCAAAATAATTTTAAAAAATCATCTCCCTTTTATAAGTAAAGCTTATATCCTAGAACAGCAATATATGTATATTGGCTAAGAAAAATAAAGTCATAGGGATCACTCTAGTTAATATTAAGGTTTATAATTATTATCAATCTGGACTGCATGATATTATCAAAGGAATAAAAACATAGATCAATGAAGCAGAATGGAGAACTCAGAAATACAGTTTCATAAAATTTAAGGCAATATGATGAAATAGACCAAGAAAATTGAATCATACTTTTTCTGGCATGATAAATAAAGTGTATGTACATGCATACATACTGGAATCTAAGAAGGTTGTTCAATAAAGCAAATGTGCAAATGTAGAAGGGAGACAACTATTTTTTAGCAAATGATCATTTATTGGATAAAGACCATGTGCTAGGAAATGTCACTAATTTTTCTTTAAATAAGAAAAATACCTACTTTCAAATCTCATTCTTAGAAACCCTTCAGTTATCAGATTTGATTCATGCCACAGTGCATCACACAACCCCAGCTGATGTTTCCCTTAGCACAGTATCCCAGGTCTAAAGTCTAAATTCACATTTCAGGTCAAAATAATATATTTCAACCTCCAAACTTGCCATCTCTCTAGATCTGCCACGAAGATTGGGATTCATGCTTCCCAGAAAATGTCAATCTCTCCTTCAAGATGCTGTTATCTGTATTTCCATACTCCCTCTCCACCTCATAATCTTTTCCAGGTGATTGGTATTTAGGGAAAGAAAACGGGTAGAAATATCCATAAATTCAGGCTACATCGTCCTACTTTGAAGAAATGGAGTGCAGATGTGATGGACCACATTGGTAGGAAGATCCTGCCATGTTGCTAAGAGGCATTCTTGACACGGTGAACATGGGCAATGCTTTTGGCCAGTTTTATATCCTGAAAATGGATTTTTAATTCAATTCTGTTAGAACTCTCCCTGTTGTCAATCTAGGACAAAATGAGTATTGCACGGTATTAGAATTACTTTAATATTTGTTGTCTAGTTCAGCTTTCACATACCATTATCCTATTACTAAAGAAAAAATGACCAGTTTCTGGCACTGATATGAAATACTAAAAATACAAGCAGAATGCTAGTGAATAACACAGCTGAGGGCCAGAAAGAAAGGAACTCATTGGCATGCCAATTACTCTGTGTTGATCAACCAAATGTATGTGCCTGTGCTAATCATATTGTGCATCTGGACAGGCACCGGCATTACCCATCTAAGGTAGAGTTGCCAGCATGGAGAGAAAACAGGGCTTTCAAACATGGAAATGATTAAGGCATCCTTCCAATTCATCTTCAGCTGTGGTAGAAAGAAAGTCTGCTCCAATTCCAAACTGCAATGATAATGAGCAAGATAATTATCCTCTTTGCATAACCTATACATAATTTAATTGAACCTAATTCTCTTCTTAAATTCCCATAGGGAGATCATTCTTGATGACAGAAAATTTGCCCTTGGGAATCTTTCTCTCCCATGCTACGTGTTCCCTTGATGATGAGAATTACACTGACTGTACAAATCCTATTTATTTTCCAAACAGCATTTTAAAATGTTCAATCAAAAATTGTTCTATTGACTCCTGCTTGTGTGGGTTATTCTACCAGCATGGAGACAAAGAAATTCAACATTTTGTTTGCACTTCATTTTCATCTTCAATAATATAACAGACTAAAGCCTGCATATGCACAAACACAAACATGTAAGACAAACAAACAAAAAAAGATTCTACCATCAGTGATTATAAGAGCTCCAAAGAAAATAATCATCTTATTTCTTCATTTTCCTTATCATAAAATAAATGATAAAAAACATGTTGTTATCAGTTCAAGATCAATACACTAATTTCCAATCCAAATTTTTAATAAGGATAAATGCAAGGGAAAATTTCATCAGTTATATCTCCATTTAATAGGAATTTTTATAAAAAATAAATATTGATATTGTTTTCAAAAAACGTTATTTTTAGAAGTAATTCTAAAGTCATTGTTTGTAGAGAGCAGAAGAACTGCCAAGAGCTGAACTCTGTTTGCTTAGGCACGTGGGCTGCTTTTGAAATTGTACCAAGTAGATGGGAGGCAGCACTCAGGAGAGTCAGATGAGCTATAAGTACAACTCCTTTTATAAAAATGGTGCTTTTAGCTGTTTTAGGTTCATAGAAAAATTGAAAGTACAGATATGTCCACTATGCATCCTGAATCCTCACACAACAAGCTCACTCTTGGTATCCCCTCCCGAGTGGTGCATTTGCTGCCATTGATGGACTTAAACTTATACATCCTTACCACCCAAGACCATGGTTCACATTAGTTTTCTCTTATATTGTACATTCTGAGTTTGGACAAATGTACTCTGGCATGCTTTCGTCACTGTATATTAGTTTCACTGTCCTGAAAATTCCTCGTTGTTCTGCCTGTTCATCCCTCTCTCGACCTTAATTTTTGGCAACCACTGATTATTTTGATGTTTACATAATTTTTTCTATTCCAGAATGTCAGATAGTTGGAATCATATAGTACATAGCCTTTCCAGGTTGACTTCCTTTATTTAGAAATATACATTTAAGTTTCCTCCGTGACTTTTCACAGAAAATGCCAAAATATCTTTCAAGCAAAAGAGGGGTTGTTGTTGCCCCACATTCTCCCTAGCACTTGTTTTCGTGAATGTTCCTCATTTTGGATATTCTAATAGGTGAGCAGTGATGTCTTCTTACTGTAATTTGCATTTACCTGACAACATGTAATGAGGACATCTTTTACTATACTTATTTGCCATCTGTTTATCTTCTTTGGTAAAGTGTCTACTAAGGTTTTTAACCCATTTTACAATTGGATTATTTACTTTATTGTCAAGTCTTGTGTTCTTTGTATATTTCAGATATTAGTCCATAATCAGATGTGCCTTTTGCAAATACTAGCTTCCAGACTGACTTATTTTTCATTCGCTTGATAGCATCATTCACGGAGCAAAAGTTCTTAATTTTACTGAACTGCAGTTAATCAATTCTTCTGTTCATTTTCATGCCTTTGAGTTGTATTTACAACATAACTGCTTAACCCAATAACAACTAGATTTGCTCCTATGTCATCTCTTGGGAGCTTAGTAGCTTTGTGTTTCACACTTAAGTGTGTAATTCATTTTGGACTTACTTTTGTGACTAATGTATAAAAGACAGACAGATAGTAGATACATATGAGCTATACATATGTATATGTACATACATACATATTTGGAAAGATAGATGGATAGTTATATATGTGTTTACTTTATGCATCAATATCCAGTTGTTTCAACAACATTTTTGAAAAGACTGCGTTTGCTGCATTATACTGCCTTTGCTTCTTTGTCAAAAATTAGTTGACTCTATTTATGTGGTTTGTTTCTTGGTGGTTAATTCTGTTCCATCGAACCATTTGTGTATTCTTTTGTCAATACCACATTGTCTTGATTAAAGTAGCTTTATATCTTTATTTCAGACTCTTTCAAGAATGACCAATTTGCTTTTGCCTTTGAAAAGGTATATTTATCCCTGTTTAGTCTTCATTTTCTTTCTTATGCACTCTTAGAAAAGATATCTGCCTGGTTTTGGATTGCATCTCTATGTCCTTCCTCCCATTTATTTTTCATTTACAGCCAAAAACTGTACAAATACTATTATAAATGCTTTTAACTAAGCTTACTTAATTGTGACCTTATTTTTGAGACATCAAACTTCTCTGAATCTGCTGATTCCTCTAACAATTGCTATTCTCTCTCATTTTCTAGTTCTGCTTTTGCCAAAACCTTAATGAGTTGGTGCTGATTAGAATTGCCATCGGGACATTGTACACCTCTTACTTCTCTGAATTTATGAAAATAGTACCAACTAATTAGTCAGGAACTAAATTTACTAAAGATTCTAGGATGTTACTAAGAATTTTACATATCTTACATAGCCTTCAAAATAACCCAATATGCTCTTATTTTTCATTTTTTCAAATTATCTGTTAATGTGGAAAATATACTCAACAGATAGTGAACAATAAATATTAAAGGAGTTTTTAAATTATAGTTCAGAAAATTAAGCTCAAATTTGATATTCTGTCAACCACTAAAATCAACTGTATATTTTCACTAGTTCATGGGTTGATTTTTCAAGACAGAGGTGTATTTTTGCATTTCCAGCTATTTGCTTTAATAAATATTTTGTAATAAATTAGTTGTATTCCACATTCTTATGGCAGGGTTACGACAGATGCACATAAAATATAGTGCACATTGAAATAGTGTATCATGTTAAATCATTGTAGTAAATTCTGATTAAAAATGGCTTACATTAAACTTTATGATATAACAAGATGCCAATGAAATAAAGTAAATAATCCGAGTTGTACTAAGGATAAAATAGCAAAATATCTCAAGAAAAACTTTTTGATATGACATTGCTTTGATATGCAGCATTGCACGCTAACACAGTGCCTTTGGGTCCGTAGCATAAAATTTCTCAGAAAGTTTTGTAATTTGTTGTTTGGCACATTAAAATCTTCTGTGGTTCAATAAAGGTGTTGGAGGGAGGAATCAATGTATGATTAGAGAATAGAAATCACCATTTTCTCTAAATAATATGTTCTAAATCTAACGGATCTGTTATTTGCAAAAGGACACAATTCAGAAAGGATTGGATTCCAGGAAAATGCATTATTCTAGGAGAAATGGTTTGAGTTCGATGGAGGTGTCTGTTCTCCAGCTTCATTTAGCTTTGATTGTAGTGTAAAGGAAAAAATTAAGCAGGCAAACATAGAATATTTTCGAATTTTCCAGATTGCTGAAGAACCAGGATTGGACATATTTTGTTTGTAAAGCTAATGTTAGAGATGTTTGACTGCATCCGTTTATTGAAACGTGCTACAAAGTTCAAACTGTTATTGAAAAATGTATTTAAACAGAGGAGATGGAATCATTCTTTAGAAGTTGGCTCCAATTGAAGCAAATTACTTATTTTGTGCACCTATTTGAGTGAAGTGAAATTATTAAAATTGAAAATACATCACAGAAAATTCTCTTAGTGAAGATTTTATGCTGTTTCAAAGACTCAGTGACTGATTTAGATTCACTGGTATTACCACTTCTCAAGCACAGACAAATTAATGATCTATATAACTAGATTTTACCATTTACAGATATGAATCTGAGGTTATTCAGAGTGTAGTAACTCAAAAACCTTTATACTCAAAAGTTCTTTTGACTGGAGAACCATAAATCTATACATTTTTATATAGAGGAGATCTAAGAGGAAACTGCCAAACAATTATTTTTGTGACCATGAAGTGCCACTGAATGTGAACTGTCTGAAATTGTTGTACATTTTACATAGAGTGAAAAGGATTGCTCTTCAATTCTTGAAGGAAGGAAGATGGTGCATTCACCCAACAACTAGAAAATCATGAGAAAAATGACTAGTAGAATATCTGAAGATGTTGTACTTTTAATGAGTCTACAATTACTAATCCAAATTTCTCCAAAAGTTTTTATGTTCTGCAGAATTCACTAAAGAAGTGTGGTATTTTAAGGGAAAATACGATGATATTTTAAATTAAAGGTTAAGTGTTACAGTAAAAAGAATATATAAACTTTGAAAGTCTTAACTGACAGCAGTGGTTTTTGTTGTATAGTTAGGAAATCATGTTCTATAATATATAGAGAATTATTGCAAAATTGAGGTCCAAGAAGAAAAAGATAAACTCTCTGTCATGTAAATAGCTTAGTCAATGTAAAATCACATCAAACTGAGTTTTAACTTTCTTTTTCTTACAAATAATTATTTAGAAAGTCACCACATAAACTTCAACCTCTGGTATTAACCCTATTTTTTCAAAGAGGTAATAAACCTCAATGACTTCTCTTAGAAATATTTATGGTAAAATTGTAGTTTATTTCAAAATGATGTATTCATTTCCCATAAGCTTCTTTTTATTATTATTTCTAAAATATGAGTGTAGAAATTTGAAGGAGCTGTGAAAATTGGCAAATGCACCTTGCTGGGATCAAAAGGAACAAAGGGCCTAAAGCAGAAAACCTTGGAGAAACTTCATATTTCACCATTTTTTCATAGTTTAATGAGAAAAAATGTTTTTGAGGAAACTCTCTGGCTTGAATCCATGTCTTTACAATAAAGTTTTAACCGTCAGTTTGAAAATTGAGATAGAATCTATGTGAATACTGAGGTTATTATTATTTTTTGATGTTGTTGTTGTGTGTGTGTGTGTGTGTGTGTGTGTGTGTGTGTGTATGTGTGTAAAATCTATCAGGTCAGGCTATCAGAATTTCAGTAATAGTGACAATAAGAGCATATGTGGCCTGATTGGAACCATGTTTTGCTGGCCTCTGTAAAAGCTTTTACAGTTTGTCATAAAGGCTGCACATGGAATAGGATTTGGTGGTTAGGTTGCCAAATATGGGTCCAATATCCAGTGACACAGAAGCCAAAACCAGGTCCCCAGATTTTGAGAACAGAACCATTTTAATGTAAGGTCACTTGGCAGGAGACAAGCGGCACGGCTCATACTTGTTTCTTCCAGGATGGTCCTTTGGGAGTATTGATGGAATTGAAGAACAGATACAAAAAAATGCAAGTTGGTAGGCGCTAATTGACTGTTTTCTGCTAACACATGGTATAACTCGAATTTGGATCAAGAACTGCAACAAAATTGAGTACCCTTGGCTTCTGAATGTTGGCCATTCAACCATGACTCAGGCATCTTAGTTCCATCTTTCGTCTCACTTTCTGTACAGGAAGTGCTCTTCTAAGCTTGTTCACTGAAATATACCATGTCAACTTATGATAGAATGGGTTTTTCCCCCTTGTTTAGAATGAGTAGGTTTATTTTTATACCATTGCTATAAGCTCACCCTGTTGTTCCCGCAAGAAAGAAGAAACAGGAAAAGACCACCACAGCCTTTACAATTTCAGCTGTGATTAATTGACAATATCATTGGGCTATGCCTCAGAAAAAATTGTGTCTTGAGGTCAGTAGACACTTCAAAAGATAACTTGGGAGACCTGATAGAAAAATATGTAAGTGTTAAAACAAATCCATTAAGTAGCATATGCATGCTTCTACTAAACCTCCTGAATTATGATCCACTATGATGTCAAAGAAAATTAATATCAATGCTATTTTGTATACATAAAATGTTAAAAAATGTGGCAACTCTTCTATCAAATTCCCAGCCATCATTTCCGTGAACACTAGGTTCCTTAACCACTGTTTCACGTAATGCTTGTGAAACTTTGTTTTGCTATACATATTGTGCCACTATATATGCACATATATATTTTTCTATATGTAAATTCCATCAACACGGAGGTGATACTGTTAATACTTTCACTTACTGACTTTGTTTCCCACATGTGATCATATGAAAAAAAATCTTGTTTGCATAACATGGAATAAAGTGGATCTACCACTAATGCATATGTAAGTTTTCACTCCATATAGGCAAGAACAGAATAGATTTCATGAACTGACTTTACTGGCACTTGTTATGTTTTTTTAAAAACTATTTCAAAAAATATTTTCCTAAGTTTTTTTTTAATTGTTTTAAAATATTTGTTTATTTATGCATACAAGAACTGGCATATAAGCCAGAGGCTTGAGAGGTGGTGAGAGGATTCACCAGAGACAGAGTGGAGAGAACAGTCAGATCTATTGAAGTACACTGCTGAGGGGAGCGGCGGGAGAGGCAGAAGAGTTCTGCTGCGCCATGTCTGAAGCTCCCTGGCCGGGAATCAAACTCATGGCTACAGATAGCTTCACAGTGCTGAGACCTAACTCCTTACACCACAAGGGAGGCCCAAAATTAATTTTAACTAAAACAAGAAGGTAATATTCTGTTCTTCACTTCTCTTTTTTCTTCTGTCCATGAGTAATTGGCCATCAAAGTTTTCTTTAAGCAGTGTGTCCGTGTGTGTTGTGTGTATAAAATTATGTAGGCACTAGAATCATTGACTATATGCTTGCAGACCAAATCTAACTCTGAAAAATGACCTATCTGGAAAGTGGTCAGAGACAAGTGTGTGGAAGTATAATATGGCCCTTTAATTACCCATTAATCTGTGGAAGCCTGGTTAAGCAAAGGTTTCTTGGCACACAACTTTGTCACCATCACTTGTGAGACTAGAGCGAGTAATTTATTTCTAATGACAGGAGAGTAATGTAATTTACACAAAACTTATTAATAAAACAGACTACATTAAAGTTTTCAAATAATGGTATGGTTAATCGCTTTCTGATGTGTCTCATTGTACAGAAGCAGTAGTGGTGTTCTACAGGAATTTGATAGTAATCAAACATCTACCATTTTGACATCAACAGTGAACAGACTGTTTTAAAATCTAGTATCTTCTTGTACTATGAAATTCTATAGTGATTGGGTTTTTTGGTGACATAAACTTAGTTTACATATGACAATGTGTTTTGTATCAGACCCTCATACTGTATGTCCCAGTTAGAGTTAGAGGAAAATAAATGAAGACTGGGCTGTAGTTTTAGTCTTATTTTGAATTATCTTTTATTTGTGCTCATAGGTAGGCTTTCTGATTATTTATTACAGAATTTTAACAGCTTCCAGTTGTACCTGTGAAATTTGTGTATTCAAATAGCTATTAGTTGCCTGAACTCTAGTTTAAATCATTATTCAATGCCAACTAATTTATTAAAACAGTGTTGGGAACACATAAATATTTTTTAAACATTATAGTAGACACTGAGCAAGAAAGAAAAATCTCTGATTAGCTCATTATAAAGAGATCAGAGCTTGGATCTTAAAATTCTTAAAATAGTTCGTTAATGGGGAATATTTGAATCTTCATATGATAGTTTACAATAAATTTAACTTCAGAGCTTTAGTAAGTCAGTGAAAAATAATATAAATAATATATTCGACACAAAAACCATCTGATTCAACATAAATATATTGACACTTATTTTGTGGAGCTAATTAGGTAGTCATAAGCAAGGAAATTTCCATCTCTTATGGAAGTTAGGACTCTGAATAAGTCATTTTGAGTTTGATTGACATTATACAAAACCCACTTCTTTACATAAGTACTTAGGGCTATCTAAAGTAGCAAATAATTCAAATCACTATGATGGAAGGAAAGTAAAGGAAAAGTAGTCTAGGCAGATGGAACTATATGCTCATAATCCTTATCTTGAGACAGCATGGTTTATATAATTAGTCAGAAAGAAGTAGAGTGATGAATGATGGGAATAAAAAATAGCTGTTACATAGGAGAGTCAAATCAAGTTATACTGGAACTTATTCTAAGGGCAATGGAAATCAAAGTAGGTTATACATAAACATAAAATGATCATTAACGTGGAAAGAAAGATCCTGGCTAGACCTGGGTATTTCGAATATGGAAAAGAACAAGACAAGTAGAAGATATAAAACAATTTGAAAAGAAGAAATAATAAATTAGAAAAGAGAAATTAGAATGAAGGTAGATTGATTTGATAGAAGTAGCCAGAATGCATAGGTATTTGGAGATATAACTTTGAAGACTGAGATTTAGATTTTAGGTATTAAAAGAGTGAGAAACTGTGTGGCACTTACTACTCTATATAAATATATCAAGTGATGCTGAGAAGTCAAGTTAGTAATGTCTAGAAGCCCATTAAATTTTGAAAGAGGAATATCTTTGGCAACTTTAGCATACCCAAGTGCAAGTACATGTGTGCAAGCACACACACACACACACACATACCCCCAACACACAAACATGCACACACACACCCCACATTTGCTATGTCACATGTGAATGACTCTTGTGTGTTTCTGTCCATGAAAACATCAGGTTTTGGTAAAATGACAATCTCAGAGAAAATGGTTTGGAAAAGATAAAGTAAAACAAACAGCCTGAGTCAGAGGGTATGGAAGTTTCTAGTGTGGAAATCTTAATCAGGAGCGCTTGACCCCCCAGATCTGGATTGGCATTACTTTGGTTAATATACTTCACAGTACGGCAACTTTAATAACCAGATGCCTGGTCTTTCTGGTCTTTCCAAACTTTTCACAATTATCATGGCTGCGTCTTTACAATGATCATATATCTTATTAATTTTAACATGGAAATGATACATTGGAATATTCTATTATAATTTGGGGTATATATATATATATATATATATATATATATATATATATATATATATATATATATATTCCCCAAAGCTACAAATACATAAATACATTTGGGAAACCTTGGGATATTTCACAGAGATCCCTTGCTAACCAGAAACAGGGTCAAGCGTGAGTCAAGGTACGTAACCTCTGCCTTGTCCTGTAAAACTCGCACCGAGTGGAAGAGGATGCCTGGAATTGTAAAGAAAAAAGAGAATTCTACACGGCTCATTTTATCTAGATTTTCTGGAGCTGTTCCATATATTTTCAGCAAGTTAACTTTGTTACAACTTCCTTTTGATAAATATAGGTTCTAAATTACATGTAGTAGTTCAGTCTATAGAAATGACATGCTCTAATTAACATATCCAACTGGGACATAGTTAAAAATAAACCAAGAAAAATAGCATAAACCTCTGAAGAAATGAAGAAATAGTCTTAACTTTCTTTGCTTGTGTTTTTTTTTTTTTAATTCATGTTTCTGTAGAGAATGAAGAAGAGGAGAAGGAAACACTAAGCAAGCGGCATTCCTATTTACCTTCCTCTCCCAATATCAAAACACAGGGATATTTATGTGTTCTATTAATTTTTTTATTTTTATGCATACAAACTGGGGTGCAGGCCAGAGGTGTGGGGGGTGAGAGGATTCACCAGAGACAGTGGGGAGCAGAACAGGCAGCTAGATTGAAATACACTGCTGGGGGGAACAGTGGGGGAGGCAGGAGAGGTCTGCTGCTCCATGTGGGAATCTTCCCAGTTGGGCATCGAACTCTCGTTGCTGCTGCCGCTGCCGCTGCCAACAGCTCCACAGCGCAGCGCTTTAACCTGCTGCACCACCGGGGAGGCCCTGTTCTTTTAATTTTTGTGATTATTATTAGGAGTTCTTGCTTTAGCTGTCGATGGAGTGGACTTAGGAAGAACTTAAAAAGCTTCACAGAAATCCAAAGCCATTTCTGTAGAAAAATAAGTTACTTTTGCTGCCAAGGTGCTTTACTTGGGATGTTGTTCCCATCTTTGCTCTCATCACTTCTTATGTGCTTTTGAGTGGCTGATGGCTAGCTTCTGCACATTTTTTTTTTCTCCAAAAGAGGAATAAATGTTATTTGGAGAAATTGGTTGCAGAACAGTCACAGCCAGCTTACAGACCAGATGATACCCTTGTTTCTTGACAGATACACTCACAGGAATATTACTTGGCTGTCAAAAAGATGGAATATTGCCATTTGCCATAACACAGATGGAGTTAAAAATGATTATGCTTGTAAAAGAAGCCAGGAGGGAGAAGACAAATTATAGATGGTTTCATATTCACATATTCATATGCAGAATATAGAGAAAAAAAAGAGAGAATCAGATAATACCAAACCAAAACAAACCCTAGAAATCTTATTGTAAAGCTGAGGCTTCCAAGAGGGAAAGGAAAGCAGAGTTTTAAGTGGGTGAAGGGCAACAGCAGATTTTGGTTGAGGATAATGGATACCTTGGTGGTGGGTGTGGTGTGGTAACATACATCTGATGAGGTGCAATCTTATAAACTCCTACACAATATTAATAACATATTCCTTTAATAAAAAAGTTTGAACCACCTACATTCATTTAAAGTAAGTTGTTGAAACATGCATGAAAAGTAAGCATATAATCATTTGTACAGCTGAATGCAATATCACAAAGAGAACAACCATGTAATAAACACAAGACCAGTAGACACAAGATTAATATTGCCAGATACTCAGAGTTCGCTGGATGAGTTCTCATCTCCGGATGAGACCACACCATGATGTGCGTTACTACAAACTAGCATTGCTGCTTTTGAAATTCAAATAAATAAGTTACAAAGCATGTATTCTTTTTAGCTGTTTTCATTTAACAATAATATCTTTGGCACTTTGATGGTGGGAAACTACAGTGACCACATCTGAAGGGAGAAATCCTATATTGTGAAAAAATAAACAAGGCTGTTTAAAAATATAATAAACTAATTTAAAAAATTTGAAAACCAATAATGTCTTAATAATAATGTCATAAGTTTCATTTATGTCGTATACAAATGCATGTTATTTATTATCATTGCTATTTAGTCTTTCATGCTATAAATATATCTGTGTTTATTTAACCTTTCAGTTACTAAAGGATAAGAAAGAAACTTGTGTACATTTTGTCCATATACTTATGATAGACTGCTTTAGAGATGTGATACATTTGTGGTATGTATTTCATTTGTGTTGAAAATATGCCTAGATGTTAAATTATTGGGTTGTAGGTTATGCTGATACTAATTTTAAGGGAAAACACTGAAAGTGCTTCAGCCTGCAATAGATATTAATCCTAGTACTCCTTATTCAGCTAAGTTTTTTTTTTCTTTTTAAATTTTCAGTTAAGTATTTCTTTGTAGTATATTTGTAAATATTAAAAAAGTTGAGAAACTTTTAAAATATGTTTATTGGTCTTTTAGATATACATTTTTTTCAAAGTGCCAATTTAAAAAAATTAGTTTATATGTTTCTATTTTATTAACTATGAAATAATCCTTTTTTATGTTGCATAGTCCTTTGGTTTCTGCATTTTTTTTTTCCTAAAGTATGTGTAGAGATTTTCCAACACCAATAAGCAATTCTCAGACACCTGCAAGGTAGAATGCTACTCAATTTTGACACCCTCAGCTCAAAAATAACACCAGATCGCCCAGGTAAAGGGCTCAGAATCTCATGACCAGCTTCCACTCAGATGCCAGTTGCTGCCAGGCTGTTACCTGTGTTTCTGATGAACTGGCTATAAATCAGAGGGTGCCATGTTCCCCTTCTCTGGTTCTACTCATTTGCAAGGATAACTCTCACATAACTCAAGAAACCTGTTCATTCACTAGACCACCCATTTATTACAAAAATTCTAATTCAGGAGCAGCACATGGAAGAGACACATCTCTGGCAAGGCTAAGGGAAAGAACACTAAGCTCTTATGCCCCCAAGCATCCACTGTCCAACACTCCAGTTATTCACCAATCCAGAAGCAATTGGAATCCTGTCCTCTTGGAGCTGTATGGAGACTTCATTACATAGGCATACTGGATTAAGTCATTAACCACGCAGTATTGATTCAACCTCCAGACCTCTCCTCTTCCTCAAAGATGGGGAATGGCGGGGGGTGGGGGTGGGGCGTGTCAAGAAGGGATGTGTGGTATATAAGTTTCAATCCTTTATGTTTGGCTCTCCTTGCAGCCTATATTCACCCTTAGTTGCTTCCAAAAGTTACCTCATTCACCTATATATTATTCTCAGCAGAGGATATTCTTAGAGTCTTGGGAGGTGTGAGTCTATGGGTAAAGAACTATGGGAAAAGAGCAAATATATATGAAAAATATATTTTGGCCATCTGAATGACTAAATATTAATTTCTTATAAATCACAATATCACCCAAACATGTCATTTCATCAGGTGTTATCTCACAAATATATTCTTCACTGTTTTTTAACTTTTTACTCTTTTAATGGTATCTATGAACTGAGTTTCTTAATTTTAGTGTAGCGTGGTTTATTAAATTTTCCTTTATGGTAAACATTTTATCCATACTAAAAATTAAATGTTCACCTATTATGTCATAAACATACTCTTATTACAAAAGCACTGAAGCTTACAAATTCAAAGTTATAAAATATAAAATAGAAATGGTAATTGCTTTATAGTTACCACTAATACTTAAAAATAACATTTCCAAATAATTGAAAATAATTGTCTACTGAAGTGGTCAAATTGTGAAATTTTCAGCCACCAGTTTCCCTTGATCTATAGTTTCTGAATATGCTTTAAGAGAAATATTAACCTTGAGCAACCTCATTAACCACTAGGTGGTAGTATATCCTTTCTTATTTTATAAAAAAAAATCAATTTTAATTTATTCTTTCAAATTTACACTGTAAAGAATGATAGTATTTTACTTGAACAAACAAGTTTAGTGCTATGTTACGTTTTTATTCTTCCATTTGTTTGTTGTGGTTTGTCAGTAAGATTTTTTACGATTCTCTAGTTGATGTTTCCTGTTACACATAGTATAAGATAATATATCTATAATTCAGTAATTTTACTGTTAAGATAATATAGAGAGGGATATAGAAAGAAATTAATGTATTTATTAATTTATAAAGAAAATATAGGTACTTTCAACATTATTTATTAAAATAATATTCACTTTGTTCCCTATGATTTAGATATTTAAGTTTTGTCTTAAAGGAAAATACTTTTGCATCCAAAAACATAAATAAAATTGTTTTATTTTTCTTTTCAAAAGCTATTCGGTACTTCAGGACTCTGTGGAAAGCACAAAAGTAGGTCAAGAACAACATTGTTTCGAGGTAATAAAATTGAATTATTAATTGCTACCCCTTTGCCTTTTCCCCCAAATAAGTGGTTGCAACTCTTATACAGAGGACAGATGAACTGTATTTTGTTTTGATGTTTTCAATATTTGTGAAAATATTATAAATTTTATGCAGACATCTGCATGAAGTTATTGCTTCTCGCCATTACAAATTTATTTATTAAGAAATGTTTTTAATATGAAATTTTGTAAAGAAATAAGTTATTTGACGTTCTCAGATGATACTGCTAAGGGTTGAAGTTGGGATAGTATTCCTGAAGGATAAATTTTTATGTATGTAAAAATTTATGAATAATTAATTTCCATTAACATGGATGATATATTCTAGATATGTCTTCTAATATGTACTGATGAAAGCGCACAACAATTTAGCGACTAGGATAGTAGAATAGTAATAAGAACTTGATACCATCTGTATATAAAATTTAATGGAATTTTGAAAAATTTTAATGATAATTCATATAATGGAAGCCTAAATATCTATTAAAATGTTTGTATATTAATTCACATGAAAATTTATATAATACTTACTTAGTAAAAAGACGTAAAATATTCTCAGATTACGAGTTCATTATTACAAAGTATCTATCATCTATCTTATTATATAGATTTTTTATCTACAGTATATTATGTAGGCTATTAAAATTTGTTTTATCTTTAAAAATAAAATATTGTGTGAGTGCAAAATAAATGTGTTGCTCCAGAGCTGGAATGAAGAATAAATTTGTATTTATCATTCTATATTTCTTATTTTTATTATATCAAACAAAAATTTTTAAGAGAAATTAGTAATATATTCAATTTGTATTTAATGAAGGTATCTACAAATGCACATTATTCATTATGAAAATAAGTGACTAATATTTCAAATGATTTTCCATTTCTTTAATATTGAAAAGATTTAAACAAGTAAGTAATAAATGTCTATCCAATACTAGTTGTAGAACAGTTCACAAATCGTTTGACATGACTTCTGATATAAATATTTGAGTGGTTGCTTATTTGATAATTGCTATAACATTTCTGGCCCCTGAGGACTTCATGGACTAGTGAGAAGAAACTGTTACTAGGGGAATTGGAATTTCATGCAGAATTTTGCCTCCAGATTATTTGATATGAAAAAGAATTGAATAAGAATCTAATTTGAATAAAAATAGCTAGTGCTAAAAGTATTTTACTGTAAATAAAATGAATATAATATTGTATAAGGAATATTGCACTTCTTTATATCATTATAAATAAAATTAATGTAACTTTGCATTATAATTTATCCAGAAATAAGACCTTTAATCAAACATAGCAAATATTAAATGAGAAATTTTAAATGTATCTAATTAATAAGAACCAACAAATCCATTACATTTAGAAGATAACGTTTAGATGTGTATTACTGCCTTCTAATCATCTTTCTTTTTATTCATATTATTAGAAGCTCTTTGTGAGCTCCTTTCCCTTGTAGAAGATGGAAAAATTCAAATTGATTGTACATTTTTTATATTTACAATAAAAGATTCTCAAATTATACAGTTTCCTGCAGCTCCCTGGAAGTCATGGGAAGAGGAGAGCTCAGAAGGGGTACACAAATTAATTTCGAATCTTGCAGACATAGGAGGAGATGAAAACAGGATTGAATACAAAAAATAACACCAAGGAATGCCTATATTAGAAAAATTTTACTTCTTATTCAACCTGATTTTACATTAGCTAACATATATGTATATTCACTTATTTCCTTAACAATAAGAACAATATTTAATAAGATACACACATATATAAGTAAATGTGCATATATTGAACCTAGAGATTAATTAAAGAGTCAACAACTGGGCCTCCGTGGTGGCTGTCAGCAGCTGCAACTGCGAGTTCATCGCCCTGCTGGTGAGATCCCCACATGGGGCAGACCTCTCCTGGCTCGCCTGCTGCTCCCCTCAGCAGTTTATTTCCTCCATCTGCCTGTGCTGCTCCCCACTCTATTTTGGTGAACCCTCTCACCACCCCACAACTCTGGCCTGTACCCCAGCATTGTATGCATAAATAAATAAATCTTTAAAAAAAAAAAAAAGAGTCAACAACCTAGTGGCAATGAGTATTCCAATTCTTAAGTAGCGTATATCTCTACATTTTGGGGTATATTTGTATGTGTAAATTTTATGTAACACATCATCCAAACTATTTTCATGTTAGCATGAAAAAATATTATTAATATTTTACATTTTTTCCATATAAAGTCTTGAAAATATTTTGTTAGAACAACCAGAACTAAGACTGCATTCTGGTATAATTGAAATTTTATGCCTATTGAAACACAACACCACATGTCCCTCAGCCTCTCACAAACACACATTACTTAAAATGTTTTTAATGTATCTTATCATTGCCTTATTAAACATTATATTTAATTTAAGTATCTTTTTGAATATAGCTTTATGTATATCACATTTTGGGCTATAATGATTTTTTTGTGAGAAATTTTATGATTATTCTCAGCAAACTTCAAATTGTAGTATTATTAAATACAATTAATATAGATGTGCAGTCCTATATTTCTGAATCATATACAGTATTTTAAACCAATGTTACCGCAATAAAATTTAAAAAATATATGACTACTATATTATTAAATATAATCAAAATTTTAAAATTTTCAGCACTTTGCTGCTTACAGAAATATAATTGATATGGATTATTGAACTTACATTCTACAAAATACTGAACTAATTCATTAGTTCAAGTCATATTTTCTATCTTATTGGACATTTTAATGTAAGTAATCTGACTATCTGCAAATAAAGTTATTTTTCTTTCTTAAAAATCTGTCCTTTAGTTCTTTTTCTTGCTTCATTGCACTGACGGAAGCTTCCTGTACAATGTTGAACAGACTGGACACCCTTGTCATTTCCCTAAGCACAGGGGAAAATGACCCATCATTGCTGATTAAGTATAATTTGTGCTAATATAGGTCTGTTGGCACTATATCTTCTTAGCTTTATTTGTTCTGAAAACATTACTGTGTATATTTTTGAGAGATTTTTTTCAGGGTACAGGTATAAATTGGCAGTGATTTTCTTTGGCCATTGTAAAGATTATCATTTCATTTTCTTTTAATCCATATTGCTTCAAATAAGAAGCATGTTTTCATTCTTATATTTATTTCTCTGCAAAATGTGTCTTTTTCCTCTATCTTAAGATTTTCTTTTTTTATTGGTTTTCTGTAATTTGATTTTCCATGTTTTGCTGTGGTGTTCTATATGTTCATCTTACTCTGGGTATTGAAACTTAGAATTTTCATAATTTTTAAAAAAAATTCAGTGATTTTACTTCACTGTTTCTTGTTTCCTTCCCTTTCAGGTACTTAAGTCACTGAAAAAGTTGATTGCTTGCTATTACTCCAAAGGACAAGGGTCGTTTTTTCTCCCCTCTATTTCTCTGTAC
Organism: Scalopus aquaticus; assembly: GCA_004024925.1. Classification (NCBI taxonomy): domain Eukaryota; kingdom Metazoa; phylum Chordata; class Mammalia; order Eulipotyphla; family Talpidae; genus Scalopus; species Scalopus aquaticus. The sequence continues at coordinate 87,293 of PVIJ01003563.1, forward strand.
ATCAAATTGAATATTTTCTGTTTTTTTATTTTGTGATGATAAAATTCTTCCTCAAAACTCTCTAAAGTGACCTGAAATTTCATGTATAATTTTTACTTCAGATTTCCTACTTAAATCTTTTTATGTCCTTCTTTATCCTCCTTATTATAGTTTGTAACTGACATTATTCAGTGATAGTATATGAGTGTATGCAGCGTGTGTGTGTGTGTGTGTGTGTATACACAAAAGCTATTTTGACTTATTTGTTAATTTCTATATATCATTTCTGTTCATGTTGACTGTTTTTTTTCTCCCAGCTATGTGCCATAGTTTCTGCTTGGTTATTTGTTTTGAGAGTCAGATATGGTGAATTGAACAGTGCTGTAGGTTAGATTTTGTTGTATTCTTTAAAGGGTATTGAAATATGTCCTGATAATTAATTACTTGAATATTAATTTTAACTGAGAACATTGGTAAGCACTTGCAGGATAGATTTAAAACAGCTTTTACTCTAAAGCTAATAAACAACACTCAAGCATGTCCATTTTGGGATCTTTGATAAATCCTCTGTGTTTAGAAAATGGCCTTTCATTACTGACTATCTTTGTGATTACTTAGAATTTTTTTGACTGAAATGCCCTAGTAATTTTTCTTTGTCTGGGAGATTGTCTTTCCAGTCCTCACATAATTCATCCTCTGGATGCTCAAATAGCTTGTCAGCTAAAAATTTCAAAGAGATTCATTTCTATTTTTAGAATTCCTTCTTGAAAATTGCCCTATCTAGGAATTCTAAGCCACTATTAATAATTTCCTAGTTTTTTCAACACAGATCTGTTTCATCAATTAAATGAAACTTCTGGTCCTGTTCTACTGTCTCCTTTTCTGAACTGCAATGCATATATTATATGCAGCCAGAAGGTCCCAGTGATAGAAGGAAACACTTGATTTGTTTCTCTTCTCTAAATGCTCCCTGTTGTACAGTGTCCAAAGCTGATGTTTTCTATATTTTGTCCATTGTTCCATTTGTTTATTTTGGATGATTAACAAATGAAAATGTTACTCTCATGTATAAAAGCAGATTCAAGAAACAAGGTTAAATGACTATTTTTATATTTATTCCTGGCCTGGATATTCTGAACAAAAATCACTGGCAACCAGAGTTAAAGGATGAGTAAGTAACTTGAAAGTTAGAGATTATGTAGTTCACTGTAGTGCTTTACAGTTTTATTTCCCCTAGAGCCACAAGCTTGCACTCCAAGTGGTAATGAATTTAAAGATCGGTCCCTTGATTCACAGACAGGATTTGTTTATCTTAGAAAGATAAAGTCTCTCTACTACTCCAGAGGGAAAAGAAGGAAGTTGTACATGTTGCTCTATAAAAACTTTAAGATTCATAATTTCAGTATTCCTCTACTGTGAGGCAAATCTGCATTTTGCATGAGCAAGTGGCATTTGCATCACACTATGTCCTCCCATGAGGAAACTGGGATATGGGGAAATGTCTCTAAGATTATATGCAAGTAAAATATCTGTCTGCCCTTGATCAATTCTGCCTCATGTTTATTGTCAAAGTACAATAAATAAGTGAATTATTTCAAGATAAAGCAAATATTACAATTATGTTTTATTAAATGACATTGTCCTCTTCAAACCAGGTTTTAGTGATGGTGGTAGAGTTAAGATAATATAGTTAAAAATATTGAGTTAGGGGGCTTCCCTGGTGGCACAGGGGTTAAAGTTGCAGCACTATCAAGCGATAGCCAGCCATTGTGTCATGAACTCAAACAGAGGCTTGAATTCGATTCTGATCCGTGACCAGGGAGCTAACCCAAATGGAGCAGCCGACTTCAGCAGACCTCACCTGTCTCACCCACTGTTCTCCTCAGTCGTGTATTTCAGTAGATCCCTCTGTTCTGCTCCCCATTCTATATCTGGTGAATCCTCTTACCTTCTATAACTCTGGCCTAGACCCTAGTTCTTGCATGCATAAATGAATAAAGTAAGTCTTTTAAAAAATAAGAATACAGAGTTAACCATATTTAAGGAAGATATTGTGTAGTATAGGTAAAGGGCATATACCAAAGAATTTACTATAGATTTCAAGGTGGCCTTTTCTATAATTTGAGTCCATGATTCTATCTTTTCATTATAGCAATTAGTAGTTTACCTTTATTAAAAAAATATAATTTAATTACATTTATGAAATTTTAATGATTTATGTTGCTTTATAATAGTCTATAAGTATTATAGAATGTTGGAACTATAGCTTAATGTTGTTTTAAAATTCAGCATGCTTTTATTAAAAAATGTGAACTCGTATAGTCTTGTTATTCTTTCCTCATGGGCTATATATGAACAAAATAAAATCATTATAAATGAAATAATTAAATGTAGTAAAATTTCAAGATATTTATTTTCAAATAAATTTTATTATTGCTTGAATTGCTATATGTTGGAGATATTAAAAATGTTTTTTTTTTTAAATGATGTTCTTTTTTTTAATAGGGATTACTCTCTGAATAATCCTCATGTTCCCCATCAGCTTTATTGAGGTGTAACCAAAAACTTAATACAATTAATCTATATAATTTGTAGGTTTAGGCCATATGTATACATTCCTGTTACTATTGCCACAAACTAGGTGATAAATATAGCTGCCACCTCTTCATTTTGTCCCTTTGTTGTCTTATTTCCACCCTCTACCCTCCACAACTTCCAGGAAAGACATTTTGAACTTAACAAGTAGCTATAACTTGTACAAACCGTATGATTTTAGAATGGTAATTTTTAAAGAAATAATTCTAGAATTAAGTGCTCTGGAAATGACATTGGATTTCAGCCAGGTAGTGATTAATAATATTGCTAAAGCTATTTCTTAGAAGGTGTTTGCTCAATGTTGATATTTTACTCAGATTCTCATACATTTTTAAAGGACCTTGGTTAATTAGAAGTCTTTTTTTATATAAATGAGGGTTTTCTTCTCTAATATTTTTATGCTCACAAATATTTTAAAGAAAAATTTGTGATATAGCATCTTCCCAGTAAAACTATTTTTTATAAAGACACAAAAAGTACATAAGTTATTTAAAACACAATTGTTTGGGAGTTAAGATCATCTGTGTATTTCTGCCTTATTAAGATGGAGATGGATCACGGGTGAATTGGTGGTGGGCTACCCAAGGGGAATACAAAATGTAAAAGACATAAATAACAATAAAAATATATATTAAAAAAAAAGATGTATACACACTTGAAGTTAGTTTCAAATTCAAATAACTTATTATGCCTGTGCCAAATTGAAACTGAAACTCCTAAACTGTGTCACAGTCAAATGCTAAATTTTGTGTATGTGTATGGAAAACATCTTGAAATATGACCATCTTGCTTCTCATAGAATTTTGCAGACGCTACATATCCAATAAGTGGTTGTCATTCATTGATTTATTAATGAGAAACAGTCTTAAGATTTTGTAGGTTTCTAAACCTAGAACATGCTACACAGTTGTTTCTTTGTGCTAAAATTATCCACATGGATGCAGCCTTAAGATTGGTGCCTTTGCAATAATGTGAATTACTAGAACGGTCGCAAGCAGGCATCCTGATATCCACAGGTGAAATAGTCACATTGGTCTTCAAGGACATCACAAACTTTCAGGAATTAATGTCACCTACAGCCTCACCAATTCTTTTTCCTGAGCAACGTAACTTTTCATTACCTAATAGTCTGCCTTCTATCACTGACAGTTTTCTTATAGTCTTCATTTATTTAAAGCTTCATCAAGTTCTTAAGTGTTTTGTTTTTCAAAGAAATCTGATCACCCCCTTCAAGACTTAAATCTTTTTCTATCACATTTTATTGTATGGTTAGCAGTACTGAGGTTGTCAGCAATTTATAGTCAAACATACAGGGAAATAAGAGTATTTTGTACATCATATTTCATTTGATGATCCTGAGAACTTTGTATTATATAAATTCATTGGATATTAAATCCCATAAAAATTTAAATGAAAAATAAACACCTACATTATCATAGAAATTACCAATACAGTGAGGTTTACTTGAATATTTATTTAATTAACTCACTAACTTAATTCAGCAAATATGTAATTAATTTTTTAACAGTCTTAGAATTTCTCTCTGAGGTAGGAGTATTTATAATAAAATTCTCCTGAAGAACAGGTTATTAGTCTATGGTCAAATTTTATATATTTTTTGTGATTGTTGTGACTACTTAAATGAAAGTGGTTCATTATTTCTCTGTCTCTCCTTCTGTTATCCTAAAATAACTGTTAATAAGCCAAACAATAGATCAGGTTACTCTAGTTGTTCAATCAAATGTAAAACAGCCAGATTCATTGCTTTATGAGACATTCATTTTTGTTCTATTCTGTTAAATCCCCCATCTGCCAAATTTTCTATGCAAAATAAAAATGACAAAGGAAGTGTTTTTAATATTTAGATATAAGATCTTATTATATCTGACCTCCTATAATTTTGAAGAATACATCAAATGTCTGCATTTTATGACTGTTTTTGTTGTCTATAAAATATATGCTTGTAATATATTTTTCTTGCACGCAGAACATAGTGTTTGCAAAAATACCCACTCCATCCAAATACTAATCAGGAGAGCAGCAACAAGAAAGTATATATACTGATGAGAAGCACAACCACTCTAAGTAAAGCAAGTGGTGACAAGTACTCTCAGTGATTAAAAAAGAGCAAAGTACAGTACATCAGACATAGGCAAATAGGGGTAAAACCTCCCCAGACTCATTTTTGGCACTTAGAGTTCTAGAAAAATGTAATATACATATTTAAAAAGCTCAGTGACATACAAAGCTCAGGATAAATTATATTTAAAAATTAAATCTAGATAAGATAAAATTCTACAAATGGATGATATCTACTAAAAAAAAGACATAAAAGAAGGAGCAGAGGGAAAAATACATACAATTGAGAGAAAGCCAATTATGAAGAGGGTTGACTTAAATTATACCAAGTCAATAATTATATTAAATGTCAAGAAAATAATATTACACTTAATGGTAGAAATTGTCAATTAGACATGAACATATTCACATATTTATATTCTAAAAAACACAATTTGAATATAAAGTTTGAAACAAAAGTGTGTCTAAAATAAAAGGTAAGGATGAGATATAAAATGAAAACAGCTTATGAAAGTTATAATGATTGCACAAATATATTAAACTGTAGTAATATCAGACAAAGTAGAACTCAAGAGTAGAAGTATTTTGAGAGTCAATTTGTAAGAATTTCTTAAGAAAATGACAAATTTTAAGTGTGTTTGTATCTAATTAAAACAGAAAACTTAATGATCTCATACTTAAACAGATGCAATTGTCTTAAAACATAAAATAAACAGTGACAGAACTTAAGAGAGAAATTCAGACAAATATACAATCATAGATGTATCTATTAATAGTGAAATTTTAGTAGGTGATAAAGCAATAAGATAAAAATCAACACAAATAGAATATTTGAATAACAATACCAATAGCTGGGCTTAATTATCATTATTTTCCAATTTACATGGAATATTCACTAATATGCCAAGATAAGCCATATTTTACATAGGTCGCAAAATGCCTCAGTAAATTTCTGAAGGTTGAAATCATGTGATTTGTTATCCTACTATAACAATATTAACATACAAATTAATTACAGTAAATTATCTAAAAATTCAGAATATTTAGAAATTAAGCAATACCTTACCAATGCATAGTCATCTTGTAAAGAAAAAGTGGATATAAATTGAAAATATTGTATCCTACTGGAAAATAACTAGGCAGCATATCAAAATTTGAAGATATAGTCAAAACAGTGTTTGGGTAGAAATTTATATCTTTAGATAGCAATAATACTAAATAAAAAATACGTATATCAGTAATCAAAGTGAACCTCATCATTCACTGATATCACATCATAGCACTGTAGAGTGTATAAAACACTGATAAAAAATACCATTTCTACCACAGTTATTGTTGAACTACGAAACACTCTATGAAAGAGAATAAATTAAAGCTATCAATCATCACAATTTCTAGTCAATTTTGCACTGTAAGTTCTAGCCTGTAAAGTATGACAAGAAAAAGTTATAAATCTTGGACAACAATATTTATAAAATATTTTCATTCATTTAAATATATAATTACTTATTTGTAGGACCCTAAGGAATTCTCAACAATAAGAAAAAGTAAGCGAACATACCAAGTTAATTTCACAGGATACAAAATTCAATTGAACTTCAATTCAATGTCAATAAAAAGTAAGAAATTATAGAGTCAATGTGTATAGCATCAACCATATAAAATATTCAATAATAAGTATAATGGGTGATGTGCCATAGTTCTATTTTGAAAAATATAAAACATTGTTATGATAAATTTTTTTAAATATCTAAATAATTATAGAAATAAAACATGTTTATGTATTGGAAGATACATTTGCTATATCCATTTTAACCCAAACTGATGTATTTATTCATTGTATTCCAATTAAAATAAAGCTGATCACTTAGCTTTCAAGAATTTAAGTGAGATTACATTTAGTTAATTGAGGGAATTTCTTAGAAAATGTCAACATGCCAAATTAAGTCACAGAGATCAGATTTACCTGAGACATCAACATCCATTTTACTTTTACATACAGTTAACTTACAGGATAATTTTACTCTAAGCCCATCCCCTGGCACTTCATTAATTCTTAGATGAATAAACTGAGAATTTAACAGATTAACTGGTTGGTATTAATATAACAGTTTATAACTGGGATGCTAAATAAACTGAACTTAGTACAGAGGTTGCACATATGCCCATGTGAAATTCCCAAAGATACGGTGCAAATACGGATGCTTTGATGCAGACTAAGGAGACTAACCCCACCAAAGTATGTGTTGTTTTGTGTTCTGTTTAAGGAAATATTATCATTAATTAATCACCCTGTAGAATGCCATCGATAATTTAGTACCAACATTGTGATGCATGATACACTTATCTACATAGGGGAAGAAAACAGGGAAATGAGAATGGGCTGGATGATCAATATTTCATTATTATTTTCAACCACATTGAAGAGGTCCAGTCAAGTACATTAGAACTGTGGTTTGCTGACATCTTCCCGGGCTGATCTTTTATTGTTACTCATGCCCCAGTGTAGCATAAAGGAAGAGCTCAAAGGTAAATGGTCAGACAAAAATTAAGTTCATGAACAGCTACTAATCTTTTTAAAATATCTTTCATGTATCTGTGGAATCAGCTTGCTTGGCTTCCTTCTTTGCTGCCACTTTCACTTTTCATAATGTTCCTAAGTTATTGTATCTAAATTCCAACTATTCTTTGACTTTTATCCTCATTTATCTCCTATAACTAATATTAAGTCCATAATTGTCTGCTTCTCTATGCTTTGACCCTTAAAGGAGAAAACTATCATTCACTCCAGCTTACGTTGCATCATGCCTGTCTTAGTCCTTTCTAGCTGCTACAACAAAATACCAAAGACGGGGTAACATATAAACAGCACACTTATTTCTTCACAGGGCTGGAGGCTGGAAATTTGAGATCATGCATGGACACATTTGAGATCATGTGAGTGCTCTTTTCTGGTTTACAGACTTCTCCATGAAAACCCACATGGTGCAAAGGGTTGGTGATCTCTCTGGATTCCCCTTTATAAGGCATTACAGGTGTTCATGCAAGTTCTAGTTCATGATCTCTCAAAGTCCCCACCTACTAATACTGTGACCTCTGGACATTAGGATTTCAGCGCATAAATTTTGGTGGATCCCAAATCTTAAGACTCTCAATGCTAAATATAGGAACTGACATTCTCACTCCAGCACTGTCACTTAGTCACAAGTAAGCCTAGTAAAGTACAGTGTTTAAAAAGGCAGAAGGCAGTCATACTACAGAAACCCTTGCCTCTGACAATAAACTCTCTGAATCATAGTTTCTAACTCTTCTCAAGACTCATAAAGAGCTATTGCTCACACGGCAGTGAAGGTTGTGAAGATTATAGAAAATAATATAGATAAAGTGCTTATCTTAGTGCTGCCTAAATAGCCAGCATTCATAAAGAATAAATAATGGTACCGCATCATTATTCATATTGAATACTAATACACAGTATTTTTGCAAATTGTTCTATCAACCCAGGAAATTACTCCACAACTGGTAGGAGGAAAATAATCTTGTTATTGAATAAACATTAATGTGCTTATTTATAAGAACTCCAGAATGTAATGTTCATTAGAGGATTAGGAACTTACAAAAACAAAGAATTTTCACCCCCTTATATGTTCAAGCAGATCCAACCTTTTCCATTTGTGTTCTCAAGATAAGCAGTAACTAGACTTAAATAAGGGAAATTAACAGAACCATTTTTCACAGGCATTTCATCTACAATTCAGTAGCTAACTGGAATGATCATCTGTGTGTTTAATTTGTTTAATTCAAAGAAAAAATGAACCCATATCTTTTTGGTGTACTTTTGCAACTTTGAGACTTTGAGTGAGGTGCCTGCATTAAGTTAGATCTCTTACATAAGAACTGAAACATTCCTTGAGAATTACAAATAAAAAAGATTTTCACTCAATATTGTGCATTTCTAATTTTTTAAAAAATTTTATTTATCTATTTGAGTAGAAGAACAGAGATGTAAGCCAGAGGTGCAGGGGACAAGACAATTCACCAGAGACAGAGTGTTGAGCAGAACTGGCAGATCTACTGAAATACACTGCTGAGGGGAGCAGTAGGTTAGACAGGAGAGGTCTGCTGCACCAGGGGTTAGCTCCCTGGCTGGGCATTGAACTCAGGCCATAGGGGTGATGGTGCTACACTTAACCTCTAGGCCACCAGGGAGGCCCTACATTTCTAATTTGATTACATTTAAAAATATTTATTTAATTACTTTGGTTGAGACTCTAAACATTCAGCATTTCCAAAACCTGCAATATGTATGTCCTTGCATCCTTATATTATTTGCAGAAAATATTCAAAAATGACAAATGTTAAACAGATTAAAAGACAGCAAATACATGTAACAGACTGATTGCCTGAATGGTCAAAAACAGGGGAACAGCCTATGAGAGATTCACTTCATAACTAAAAATTATAATGGAAAAGGCAAAAAAAAAAAAGTTTCATTGAACAGATTTTACTTCTCTCTGAATTTCTCATTGCTATCCTCTTCTCTTCAACCATATTTTTACTCTATTCTATTATAGAAGTAAGTATCTTTTTAATACCTCCCAACTCTGGCATACATGTGTTACCTGTGAGTATTTTAAATTAAAATGTACCATTCCTTGGGAATGTATCATTCCATAGAAAATAATTTGAAACATTTAGATAATACTAATCTTAATAATCTCTGACATGTAGCTTCCTTCTGCCTTACTATCTCTCCTGGTCTTAAGAGTTTACCATTAGAATCTGTTAGCATCTAATTAAAAAAAAAAAAAAAAGGTAACATTAGTTTGCAGTTCTGTAAATGATTTAGAAATATAAGAGCCCACCTTTCCAGATGTATTATTCCACACCATACCTACCATCAACACACTCATAGTCCTCTACCTGAGATATAGTTGAACAGAGGAATGGATTAAGATGTGGTATATGTACATAATATATGGAATACTACTCAGCAATAAAAAAGATAGACTAATGCTATTTAGGGCAACATGGATGGAACTGGAAGGGATTATTCTAGGTGAAGTGAGCTAGAAAGAGAAAGCGAAATATCAGATGGTTTCACTTATATATGGAGTCTAGAGAAACCAAATGAATGATCAAAGACAAAGTGTAAGACCAACCCTTAAAAGCATGAAAAAAAAAAAGATATTTCACTACATTAGTTTCAGGTACACCCATGATTCAATGTTTGTGTAGTATGTTGTGAATTGATCCCAGTCCTGAGTCTAGTTATACGTAGTTACAAAGTAGTTATTTCAGTGATGAGATCCTTTAGGACTTATTCTCTTTGCAGTTTCAAATATGTGACGCATTATAATTAACAGTAGTCACTATGCTATATATTACATCTCTCACATTTTTAGGATGACCCTGTTTTTTGTGCTTCTTTCCAAATTTAACTTTTTCCTTTCATGTTCACGTTAGTCTCAATCTTCTGCCTGTTAGAATGTTCTGATATACTTTCACTTTTTAAAGCATTTGAAAGGCATCACTCGTCTAAATTATCAGCTATCCTCTATGCACCATTTTCACATTTTTAACTATTACTAAAATTATCTTATAAGCTGCATGAAGTGGCATGACTTTAAATGGTATCTTTTCTTCTCAACAAAATTCTCTAATTTGACTCCAATTCAGGCACTATATGATTCTCTAATCACCATAGCTGAAAACCTCAAATGCACTTAATTCTGTTCCTCTCCACGGCCTCTAGAGCTAATCAATCACCAAATTTTATGACTTCATTTTAAAAAGCATTCAATATGCATTTATTCTTCTGTATCACATATTCCTATTGCCTTATATAAACCCTTTACAGTTCAAAATTCTATCAACCTACAAATTCTGTTTCTCAAATTCTACCTTCCCTGCTCACTTCTGCTTGTCAGTTTCCTACCATTTTTACCACCAGATTAACTTTATTTAAATATTGCTTTCAATGCAATACTGAAAATTCAAAATTCTCTTAGGGAATAAAGTCTCTTTTCCTCCTTACTTACCAATCCCATCTCTCCTAAATGTTTCCATATAGATATTTGTGGACAAATGTGGTGTGAAACAAGTGTTTCATTTTAAAAGCACTGTCTCCCTCTCATAATTGTCAGCCACTTAATATAATTTTTTTCATTGTCTCAACATTCCATTTACATACTTTCAGAGAGTCGTCTGAACAATCTGAGTCAGTTTGTGATTTCTTATTCATCTAGCACCTTCTCTAGATTTAAGTTCAGTTCTGGGCAGATAATAATCACCAGGGCAGCTTTTGATGGCATTTATCAAAACAGACATTTCTATGGTCTTGCCTGACTTTCAGTTTTTAACTGATCTAGATTGTTCTAATATCACCCTAATTCCTGATTCCTGACTCCTTGACCCATTCTGTCCTATTGCTATCTTCTGTCCCTCACTTTGATATATGGGACAGATCAATTATTGATTGTAGATCAGATGATTCTTAGAGCGAATGTCGGGTTATATATGAAGAGCTTGAGGTTGATTTAAAGATAAATCTGCTTAGATGCACTATGTAATTTTTCCCCACTAGTCTTGTCCCACACACCCTTAGGACTCTCTTCTCTCAGATACACAAAACTCAGTGAGGGCCCAGATTTAGGCAAAACAAGTTCGTAGATATCAGACTCAATAGCATTTAAGCTTGCTTTCTTATCAAGGGTTTTCTTTCAAAGCTTGCTTTTCTTCAACTCTTCCCACCTAAGGGACAGGAAAACATTTTATCCCTTCATCAAGTTAGGGAGTTCTCCTAACTTAATTAGATTCACTGATAGTAGACATTGATTAAGTTTCCTTTTGCTTTGAATGTTATCTGCTTTTGGAACACGAAGAGATTTCCCTTTGTCACTACTTCCCTCTCTTATGCATTGTCCTTTGTGACAAGGAACATAGAATAGGCTTCTTGTATGAGAAAGGAGAAGACCCAAAAGAGAGAGGCTTATCTGAGAAATTAGCAAATACTCCAAAATATTGTCCAAACTAGCTTTGAATACACTGATTTGTTTCACAAGAAAAATAATGCATTTTTTTTTTTTTACCATACTAGGACATTTTACCGGGTGCAGTACATTGACTGATTCTTCATCAGAACTCATGACTACTCTATTTTAAAATATTTAAATTTAATTTCCTCAGCAAAGTTATCTATTAAGATTCCAGATGAAAATTACCACCTTTTATCAATCTCACATATTTACCTTCACGTCCTTTGTCTTCTGACACTGCTTGCAAGATTGTCCATCTGCACTGACATAGTAGAACTGCTGAATTTATGGTCAACAGAAGACAAGAGGATTATTCCATCGATAAAGCAGGTATAACACCTGTATTAAGATATATGTCTTCATCAGAGGAAATATATTTCTTTCTGAACTTAGTTGACCAGAAATTATTTTTCAATTGATGAATAATAAATGGAGTAATAGGAGATTTAAGTTTTAAGAACAATAAAATGGAATTAAATTAAAATAATTTGATACTGGGTTATTATATCATTCTTATTCATAAATATCACTAAGTCTGTTAATTTCTTCCAAGTACTGTACATTCAGCTACTGTTAATATTTTTCTCATTTCTGCTACATATTTAAGTCTTACCAAGAAATCAATTGAAACAATAAAGGTAGAACTTATCTGAAAGGATAAATGCTTACGGATAAGGATTAAACACTACAATGACCCCAAACTTAGTTCTTAGAATATAAAATGACTTAAAATTACAGAGCATTTGTATGATACTTATCAGGTTAAAATTCTGTTTCCAAGTAGATGCTTATTCTTCCTTTAATGGTGCAAATAGTGTAGGTCAGGTTGTCAGGTAAAATCTCCACTGCAGGAAATACAAATTTTAAATCTTTCAAAGACCTTCTTTTTTTATTCCCTGTAATTAGGCAATTAATTCTACTGGGGTTTCTTGGATACATGCAGTGAGGGAGGGAGAAGTAAAGAAAAGTTGTAAAAATCAAATATTTTAATTTCACTTTAAAGGTCACTGAATCATATGACTACCTCAGAAGTATTTAACTGGAAATAAAGAACCCAGGAAACAAGTAAGCTGAGTAATACAAATTATAAAGTTACAGACTTTAATTAGCATGGAGACTTTCTCTTTAAAAGCTCACTGCTGTTTGAATCAATAATTTTGAACAATTTTGTAAATACCTTACACCAAGCATTATCTTTCTTCCATTATTTTCTTTTTTACCATGGATTAAAATTCTCTTTTACCATGCAAAATAGAGAATAATGGAGGATTTCTCTTTCATTTATTGATGTTGAAGTATCTTTTGAAAGGTATAAATGAAAACATGGACTTTTGAACATCAAGTTTTTGGGGGCAGAATTTGATTTAAGGGCTAAAATATTAAGTGTTGTCACTTAAAAACATTTATGAAATTTATGTGCAAATTAATATTTTGTAAGGGAAAATGTGATTATTGATTAATTTGCTCTTAGTTTGTGACAATGGGGCTAAGAATAACAATTTCATGTTTATGGCCAATGCAAAAATTATTAACAAGAGCAGAAAGATTTCATGCAGTCAGTACTCACTGTTTTAAGCACAAATATCTTTGATATATTTAGCTGTATATATATTGCATGTTGTATTTTACAATTACATATGAATCATATTTTCCATAAAAAGATAATAGATATTGCATTCAAACTCTCCTGTTATGCAGATCTTTAGTATATATTAGGATATTAGTAAAACCCTAGTAAATGTTTATATGCAAAAACCATCAAAATCAATAATAAATATTACAGTTCTCACTTTCTGCTTATGGATATCTTAACTGTAGTATCAAATCAAACTGCTAAGCAAATATATTCTTCCAGAAGATATGGGTTTAGAACGGAATCATAAAATTAATTTAAAACTAATCATTAATGCACAATCATCCAAATACTGCATTGAAACATCAACTGGTTGTTGCCTGACAGTAGAGGGCACTCCCATTTTCTATACTTAATAAATTTTCAGTAAGCCAGTAGGCACCCAGTAACATGACTTTTCACTGCTTCCCATACAGGTATGACCATAGATCCAAGTTCTCATGGCATGTGGATTAGACTAGAAGAAATGTGTGCAGTCCAAATCATTGCCTTAAATCAACAAAACACATTTCTTTCAGCAACCACTGTACCTTGAAGATGGTAAGAGCACGAACCACCTTTTGGACAATCTTTATTCATAATGCAAAGGCAACAAGAGAAAGCAATTGGATCCCAGGGCTTCAGAAGTTCTCTTTGCAGTATCAGACAACCACTTGGACACATACTTGAGAGAGGAATAAACTTCTACTATTTCATCCGGTGTATTCTTTAGCATCCTTTTTATCACTCACTTACATATCTGAACTGAAATAGTTTCACTCTATTGCTGCCATACCTGACGAATACAGAGTACCATTTTTCTTACCTCTAATTGATGTGTGGGATAGAAGGCATGAAAATTTTACTGAATCTTCCTCCCTTCTACATGGTTATATTAATGTAAAGGAATGACAAATTTCAAAGTTTAAAATTAATAATTTGATTGGAAAATTAGTTGACCAAAAATTACTTTTAATTAATGATTAACATTTGCATGTTTGAAATATTCAAATATATTCATTTGAATCAGTAAACGAAATTGGCACAACTGATTGTGTTTCAGGAAAATAAAATTGGACTTCTTTATTTTATATGCACAACATTAGGAAAAGTGAAAAAAATATAGCTCTTAATGAAAACACGGTCTCTAAGATTGATAAGAAAGTGGACATTTATATAGCAAGATAAAAAAAGTATGAGAGCATAAGCACGCGCGCACACACACACACACACACACACACACACACACACCCCAATAGTTCAACTTTTCTAATTATCAAAGCAACATACGGTATAACTGGAAGATGAAACTTTTTTTTTAAATTTTCATAATTTAATGTGTTTCTATAATCCAAAGCAAAGCTCCATTTATTACACCAGAAAGTTTTACTTATGATGGAATATCATTGCTTTCTTTAATCACTTACTTATTCCTTCATCTATATATTTGCAATTAAATGTTACAAATCTTTCTAGTTTTAGTCTATGTAAATGAGGCACATAGCTACAATCAATAATAATAATTTGTATTAATGAAGTAGAAATTAAGTGGTATAGCAATTTAATTAAGCCAATTTAACTACTACTGAGATTTTTATTTTATATATAATCAAAATATATTTTGAACTTACAAATTACATTTCTAAATACATTATAGAATAAAAGTTATTTGCTTAGATGGATTTCAAGATATCTAAAACTTAACCATTTCATAGGAGATCCTTACTACAATTTTGATCAATTGTCATTTTTTTAATCCATATTATTTTACATAATTTTCTTATTTGCTACTTCTCATTAGAATTTATCTGTTCTATCTCCATTGGCTTTAACCAAACCTATTCCCATCACAAGATTTTTATTTTTCCTAGAAAATCTCCTGTCTGAAATTCCTTTGCTGTGATATATGCCATTTGTAGCTCACTTAATTTAAGTCCATGTTTTACATTTTACATTTAGTTTTCTTGCTCACCTATTACAAAATGCAAACATCTTCCACCTCAATGTTTACAGATTTTACCATGCCTCAGTTTCCCCATAGTATTAACACATGATGTTTTCTAGACGTCCTTAATGATCTGTCTTCCTCACATTCATGCTGATAAAAAATTGTCTATGTGTTCATCATTGCTTTCTCATCTACATTTAGGAGAGGCAGCTAAGATGATCACTCATGTTTAATGAATAAGTTCAGTTTTAAAGTTATTTTATTTCCTTTGATTAATTCTATTTTTTTTGTAACTACCACTTTTTCCGGTCAGTATTTTCATTTATTCTTTACATGTATTATTTTATTGAGCTAGCATTGCTTTACAACAATGGTGATATTAAATACTGAGACTGGGAAGAAATGGAATAAGATTGCTATGGAACTGTCAGAGTGGGAGATAGGATGATATTCTAAAGACAAGATGCATGAAAGGATTGGTATTTAGCAATGGAAGCTCTATTGAGTCCAAGACCTATGACCTCCTAATAGACATGAGTAACCAAATCTGGTAAACTAGAGAAAACCTTGAATGTAAGACAATGGTGAGAGAAAGTCAACAGGTAATCACATTTAATGATTGAATGTTTTACTAAGATTATTCAGTGCTTCTATATGTGCATAAGACACATAATTAAACAGACTAAACATTTATAAGAAAAAAATGCATCGTTAATACTTAAAGCAAATATGGTAGCCTAAACAATCAATGCTTTGTAATGTTTTAAGTAAAAAGTACTTCTACATTAGGTACCAATGTGAATTAATTTTGCGGTTTTGTTTCTGAAAAATTGAAAACCTGAAATAAGCCAATTTATTCATAACCCTGGAATTGTTAGCAAAATAACTAAATTATGAATCTCTTTGTGTATGTGTATGTGTGGGGGTGTGTGTGTGGATATTTCTCTTTATTTAGTGACAGGAGATGGCAGTATCTGCCTATTTTTTTAAATATAAGGTAGTTGAAGTTATCCAGCACTTCAGTTTCAAAATACCCCACAGATGTATGTGCAATGTCCTCTATTATTTTGCAGCTTAGACTAGAACATGTTACATTTAATTTGAAAAAATAAACAGCATTAGAAAGAAAGAGAAGACCTCATCTGCCTTTGTTTCTTAATATGACATATTGTGAGACCAAAAAAGATATACTTTTATAATCAGATAATGAATAATTAAAACATTTAGAAAGTGATAAAAACTAAAAGGCTTACAAAAGTCTGCCCTTTCAATAAGTGCATACACTTTATTCATGACATATATTTATAAATTTGATGAACAAGCCTCTTGTTTAGCTATTCTTTTTCAAGAATTTATTTTCTGCTAGTGAAGTCATTTTTGCAATGATTTTAAAATGTGCAAATAGTTAAATCTAGGCATACTGGTTAACATTTGGCAGAGAAGGAAAACAAACCGAAAGAAAGCGTGAACTCCTTTTCCAACCAACTTGCTATTTTTGTCTGTGTAAGTTAATGAGTATTCATAGCTGTGGCACATATTGTTGATAGACTCGAAATAATTTGTCCTTGCTGTTCTGCTCCCACAGTCTCTCTCTAGAAACTAACAATACCAGACCCTCAAACTCTTGTCCTCTTTTTCACTAAAATATGACTCACCTTCTAAGAAAAGGTAGGGGGTGGATGGGATGGTTGACTAGGAGACTTTTGAGATTGAGTTTTCCTTCCAATAAAAGAAAAAGTTATATATGAAGATGGTGACTCCTCCCCTCCATGTTTTGTAATACTAAAGGAAACATTTTCTGGCAACTTCCACGGCCTTGTTAGAAAAAATGGAAGAGGAAGAGGTCATAAAACCCAAGAAAACTGACCCAGATGTCTTACAAGTTAGTGGTTGATAAAAGGGCTGACTACAAAATTTTGGTGTTTCAGTGAAAAATAAAAATATATAAAAAAAAATTTAAGTCCCCTCTTATAAAATAGGAGAAAAATTGCTACTAAAGGTAATCATAAATGAAGATTTTCACTTTCTTTCATGGTCTTTCTCTTAACATGTCTTCATATTTTCTTTTGCTATTTAATGCAATTCTTGAAGTATTTAAAAAACTATAATTTAAATTGCATAAATATTTTTAAATTTTATATTTTTTCTATTTATTCATATGTTGTGCAATTTCAATTCTCCTTGTGGGAAAAAAAAAGGCCTTTGACATGTATCTGAAATTATATAGTTCATTTTCTTCAGCTGGCACATGTGTATGTATTTTATTCTTACCAAAACACAAAACATTGCACAAAACTATCTCAACTGTTTTTATTTCATTTCTTGAAATGTGCCCAATTCCATGAACACTCTTTCCTTTCATCATTAATGAGTAAGGATTAAAAGGAAAACAGAACTGTTGGTTATCAATCTTCTCCTTGCCTTCTATGTCTTCATTTTCAGTGTAACAGTTGGTTTGTATATGGAAGTAATATGAGTAAGAAAAGATATGATAAGTTTGTTTAGAATATGTTTCTCAAAATCCTTTTTTTTTTTTCCTTTTGATGCAAGTTCTTGCTTGAATGTCAAGTGTGACTTACTGGGGTTGTCGATACAATCCCTGTCTCAGCTTGCCTTGTGTCACTGACTCCTGCATGTCATCAATCCACTTGACTTGTGTTTTGTGGGGGCCTCACAAATGTCTATGTGAGTGAGTGGTAATTGAATGTGGGGGCAAGGGATGGCAGACAAACATATCGCCTGTGTCTTTACTGCTCACTTGCATCTCGACAGAACTTCACCATTAAAACCAACATTCTAAGAAAGAAGTATTAAGAATTGCAAGATAGTGTTGACATAGAATTAAGCCAAGCCCAGTGCCCTTCTGAGTGTGGTACCTTAGGAGACTGCTAAGCTAGCAATACCAAGTAACCAGCACTGATTCTGAAATTTATGCTGAAGTTACATTTGGGTGAAAAAAATGAGCCTCTATTGTTTAATCATTTACAGTTAGTTTGCTGAATATTCTCTATTTAGACTCCAAATTCAATCTCCACAAACTCTGCCTTTCTAAATTATTATGTGCCCTGCAGATTTAGTGATTTACATACTGAATCACCTACAATTTCCTGTCTTTGTCTTCTAGTTAGGTTTGGTCAAAGAAAGGCACTGAGAGTAGCTATAGATTAGAGTGTGTGAGGAGAGGAGTTCAAGGTCTTTTACCATTCTAATTTATTACCTAACAATATTTTAGCAATGGATATATATCTTAGTTGAAGACCACAGCTTCAGATAGGAAGTTCCTATATCCTTGGCAATCCATGTCAGAAACAATTTTCTTAGCCCGTTCAGGTCTAGAAATGATGAATGCTTTCTGATATTACTATTCTTAGTCACCTCACAAGACCTTGTCTGTTCTCTTTACACTTCCCACACATTAACACATGATTTCTCATTAACTCTTTCAATCCTTGACTACCCCATCCCTTTGTTTTCAGAGTCCTTAGTGATGCAGTTGGTGATCACATCCTCTTCACAAAGCAGAAGACATCTATTTTCCTGTGGTAATATTACCCAGACACTACTGGGTAATGTCTTCCAGACCAAAGAAAATTGAAAAATACCTCTATTCAAACAAAATTGGGTATAGTAACTCCTTGAAATACAGAATCCACACAAGAGAGTATCATGGAGGGATAGTTTTATTGAAATATTACTAGAAAAGATTACTGAGCTTGGGCTGTATTAGGTGATTTGAGAGCTGGTTCAGGGACATACAGATTTGCTGTATTTGGATATGTGTTGTCACGAAGTGGAGAGAGGGACCAGGAGAAAGGAATGTTTAGTGTCACTGGATGTTTGAACAGTTGACTTGGTTTTGATCTGTCATCCTAACGTTGTTCACTGCATCACTGCATACACTATGAGCTCCATGAAGTGGTATTCCAATACATTTTCTACATTCAACAAAGAACACAAAAGTCTAGCTGTGAGTTCCAGGTACCTCTTAACACACTAAATCTACTATTTGGGTAAAGTTAATTCTCATCTATCAGGAATTGCTCTTTTTCTTTAATACTCACATGCTTGTTTAACTACATTCTATTCATATTTCTGTGTTCAACTCAAGAATTGTCAACTCTATTAAAACACTTACAAGTGTTATTATTTTCGCAAATCATGATATTTTATCACTTACCCCATAACTATGTTTTATATCTATATTAATTAATTGTATTTACTTTACTATATTTTATTTTATTAACATCATCTCTTCATAAAACTGAGGTTACTCTCCTCAATTATATTGCAAATTATTACAAATTTTAATAAATGATCAGATACTTTATCTGTATCCTTCAAAATACAGTATTTTATATGTGTGAATATATATCTGTTTGCATCTGTAGTCAGAGATATTGATATGTATGTGTTAATAAACAAATGTCAATGTCAAACAAAATAAAAATGTTTGCAGATGGCTTGAAAAAGAAAGGATACTGACTTTAGTGATACAAATCTCCTTGCAAAATTTGCCTTGGTAAACAAAAATAAATGTCTGTGTACTCGTGTGTTATATGTGTTTCTCATACACTAAATTTAACAGTGAATTTAGAGAATAAAGGTGTGTTTTATTTGACTCCTACATGCTTATTATGAATTTGTCAAATTAACCAGCGTTAAGTGTGATACAAGGTACTGGATGATAGCAATAGTTCAAGAACAGATCTCAAAAGAAGTTAGATCCAGAAGCTTATAAATCACAGGTAATTAGGAAATGCCCAGAGGGTCTCACCTGGGGAGGAAAAGCAAGGTACAGAGTCAGAGGTGGGATTTGGGGTACATGCTTTTATTACAGTGAGTACATGTTTTTATTACAGTGACTCTTTTGGGGCTCATTGTCCTAAGCCTGACAGGTCTAGGGCAGGTCAATTAAATAAAAAATGTTGGGCTTGGGTATGTTCCGTGGGAATTTTATCTAAGGGTGCAAAAAGATAAGGCAGCAGGCGTCAGGGAACACTGTCAATGACAAGTGCTGTGGGAAAGTGTAGCAGGAGCTTAGACGGCCTGTGCAGGCTGTTATCTAGGAAACGTGCTTGCCTGCCAGGGAATAGCGCCCCGTTATGATCTCTGCAGGTCACTCCAGGTTATAAATTACATGCCAATGCAGCAATACCAGGTTAACTCTTAACAATGTTCTTCTTTGTGTGGATTTTTTCCCAGGGTATGAGTCTCCAAAGAGATGAAATTTTAATATTGCTCAGTCAATATGTTAAAATCTGTAAAGTTTTGATTTTAGCAGGGTATAGGCTTATAGCATCTCATAGATAATATTGTTCTCAATGAAATTGTTAAGATAATGAGCCTGAACTAATAAAAATTATACTTAACATTCTGTCATTCATCCCTTCCCATTTTCATGTGCAAACCACTCTGTGTAGTTATGTGTTTTGACTAAGGTTTTCCTTGAAGCAATTGTTTCCAATCTGTATTATATTATTTCCTATCAAATATTTTATCTTTCTTCATATTGTCAAATGCTAGAAATGATGTGTATTTAGTTTCAATGTTGAGACACTGACTCTCTCTTTTTTATTGTATAGTATAAATTTATAGGTAAAGTTAACAAATGCAGAGAAGTATTAGTATTTTTCATCATTTAGGGCACTGTGCTGAATTACAAAACATGTGAGTGACCATGGAACAAATGCAAATTTTCCAGTAGGTTTAATGAGATTTTTTAAAGATAGAAAATAGCCCTATTTGCAAATGAAGCCTGTAAGAATCTCTAATGTGTTCCCCTCATCTCATTCCCACTCCCAGGCAAAGGAAAATGAAAAAGCAACACCTCAACCTTGCCACTAGGTATGTAACTCTGATGGTAAGTGAGAAATTAGGTATACGTGAGAGCTGTTGATATAGCTAACTGTATTAAAGCAAATATCAAATAGGGGTATATTATTAAAATTTCTGGATTGAACATTCATAGAAAAAGGATGAAATAGTATGGAAAGTATAGAAACCTAAGAAGAAATGTGAGACAATTTGTACAAAAAACACTAAAATTAGATAATTTAGGGGATAAACAAGTGACAGAATACCCTGAATTCCCTCCTATGATAAAATTACATAGAAACCCAGGCTGACTTAAACTCAATATCTAAAAGATGGCAAATAAGTTGAAATATTTCAAGAAAATAGAGATTTCAGTGCAATTAGAATCCACTAAGAACACAGAAGTCACTGATAAAAATCCATTCAAGGCATAAAAGGGGATCATTACATTATTACTGTTAATATGGAGGAAAATTAGAAAGAATAAGAAATTACAGAGATGAAAAGTGATTATCAAAGAGAATATAACATATTCAATATAATAACATAGAACTCTATTATTTATGCCTAATAGAATTAAATCAAATAAATTAGAAAATAAAAGTCCATTCTATACTTTATAATGATGTAAACAGAACTCTCAGATATATATCCTAATCATATTATGGAAAATAATTGATAAAGTTAAAAAATAGCATGTAGAAAATAATTATCCACAGGATAGACAATGGGTGTATTTCTAGTTTTCAGAGCTATATTTAATAACAAATACAATGAAACAATGCCTGAATTATGACCCAAGTATACTACACCCATTTAATTTTTTAGTGAGAGCAGAAATTCTCAAGGTGAAAGAATGGAAGAAATCTTTCTCCTACTGTTGGGAATAGGATATTCTCTAGCTTGTGTGAATCATCAGATTTATCCCTTCTAATATTTTCAGGCGAGTCTTTTCTGCATTTATGGTTTCCTCAAACACATAATTTACGCTCATCTCAATGCTCTGGGTGGAGCCTTTAGATATCTCTGAAGTTTTCTTCTTTTTTATGTCACATTTTAAAAAAATATTTATTTTTCTACGCATACAAGAACTGGGGTGTAGGCCAGAGGTATGTGGGGGGGGGGTTAGAGAATTCGCCAGAGACAGAGTGGGGAGCAGAACATGCATATCCATTGAAGTACACTGCTGAGGGGAGCAGTAGGCAAGACAGGAGAGGTCTCCTGCGCCATGTGGGAATCTCCCTGGCTGGGGATCGAACTCGAGCTGCAGTGGCTGTGGATAGCTTCATAGGCTGAGACGTAAGCACTTGCGCCACCAGGGAGGACTTGTCACATATTTTTTGTCTTATGAAAAGTAGAAAAACTATATTTTAAAAAATTCATAGAGAAGTATGCCTTTACTTTTTTGCAAAATGGGTTTAGATTTAATGAATAGATGGATTTGTATATATTTTTCAGTCTGCTGTAATATGTTTTCATGTTGAAGTATATGAAGAAAAAGCAGCCTCAGAGAGATTTATGACAGGAAAAAGGAGGACTGTTTTAATAGTTTTCATATTATTATGGAGAATCTTCTTTGGTAATGCACCAAAGTTTTTATAGACATTTCTTAAAGGTCAGTTGAAATGTAGAATCTAAATCCATCCAAACAAATGTTCGAACATGATTACATTAAAATTTGTCAGTCTAACTTTATATGAATCTTTGACTCAAGTGTAATCGTGTAACATCATATATCGGTGCAGTGAATTATGCATATCTTCAGTATGTTGATACATTTCACCATCCAATATGAAAAATTCACAGTCACAAATGTTACCACCAGTCTCAACTCATGTCTTTTAAGATTTAAGAAATTATCAAGCTACTGGTGGTGGATAGAATTTTCCCAAAATATTAAGTTCTCATTTAAAGTTAAAGTTCTTTTATTAGCAACTAAGTGAAAGGGGGTGGGTAAATTTTGTAAAATGGTTCCATTTTATGGTGAGAGATAGAATTAGACTTTTGCTGATGATCATAATGAAATATAAAAAATGTTGATTTAAAGTAATGTACACCTGAACCTTAAAAACATTGGATTCCAGTGTTGCTTCAATAAAAGGTACTTTTTAAGACCAGTCATTTAAGAGGAATAAGACAATCATTTTTGAAAAATGGATTTGGCAGCTTAAAAAATGGTATTTTCTGCCTTTGTAGTTTTTGTTCATCTTTTTTCAAGATTTTTATTTTATTTCTGCATACAAGCTGGGGTACAGGCCACAGGTGTGGGATGGCGAGAGGGTTCACCAAAGACGGAGTGGGGAGAAGAACTGGCAGATGTACCGAAATACACTGCTGAGGGGAGCAGCAGGCAAGGCAGGACTGCCACGCCATGTGGGATTCTCCCCTACCAGGTATCGAACTCGTACGGCAGCAGCCTATAGCTCCACAGCGCTGCACTAACCCGTTGTGCCACCTGGGAGGCCCTGCCTTTGCAGTTTTCTACCCTGTGGTCTTCCTTGTGGACATTCACTGCCTTTGCTTCCCCTCACTTTCATCTCTGACTCCTCACCACCAGTGAACTTCCAGAGATTTCTTGGACTCCACTTTCCTATAGCTTTCTCTAGGCAATAAGATGGAATACTCATTAAGTTTATTTTGTCTGTGTCCTTTCTCTCTCATAGTTCAATGTCCTTTGTTGCCTATTATCTATTGACTTAAGAGTGATTCATTCACATATTATGTCCATTTTATTAATAAAGTGGATGAGTGTATCTACTCTTTGTTATTCCATATTGATCAGAAAAATCATATTCTTAATCTGTTAATCAGAGATTATACACACACACACACACACACACACACACACACACACATACGCACACATAGCAAAACCACCAACAATCTCCTTAATTTTTTTAAAGATTTATTTATTTATGCATACAAGAACTGGGGTGTAGGCCAGAAGTGCGGGGGGGGCGGGTGAGAGAAATTGACAGATATAGAGTCGGGAGCAAAACAGACAGATCTACTGAAATACACTGCTGAGGAGAGCAGTGGGAGGGACAGGAGAGGTCTGCTGTGCCATGTGGGTCAGCTCCCTGGCCAGGAATCAAACTCTTGCTGCAGTGGTTGCCAATAGCTTCATAGTGCTGAATCTTGCACCACCAAGGAGGCCCAAACAATCTCCTTTAATTGTTTTTAATGGAGTAAGAATAAGTAGAAGAGAGAAAATAATCTTCTCAACCACCAAATTCCTGCTATCTAATGGGTGTAGACACTTTTCAATCCAATTTAGAACTGCTAGAATGTAAATAGGAGTATAACAATGCAATTTTATTATGTTTTATTTTCTACATATCTGTATTGTTAACAAGTCTTTACTAGATTGGAAAATATATATTGTCTGTATTCTGCAGACATAGAAAATAAAACATTTATAAAGAAATAACTCATCTTACCTACCATTTCATAATTCTTAAAGTGACTTTTTGGTTATTTTTAGAATTGTGAAAACAACCAATTTTAAGAAAATTAAGAAACTGAAAATATCTACACTTATAATATTCTCATTTTGGTCATCATTTGCTATATTTTAATGGCTGCCTTTCTAGAAGCCAAAGACCATATGACAGCAAATGTTTCTCTATATAAATCTGTGTTTAATTTACATAAAATTATCATTTCTTCTTTGACACACAGATCACATATGGAATATCCACAGCTTTTACAAGGGAATATTTTGTACTTGCTGCTTTCTTTCTTTATAATCATTTTTATCTCACTTATTTCCTCTTTCAATGTCTGCATTAATGTTTCTTCTGTCACCAAGTTAATATACTGAAGATTGAATATTTCCTTAAAAATACATAGTGTGTTATGATTACTGATATCCATAAATTTAATAATCTCAGCTGGTTAATCAAAACCTAGATTGCCATTGGCTTAGACTCAATGAAATATAATTGCTAAAGTTGCTTGAAATAATGTAAATAATGTAAAATGGAACCCACTGACTTAAATTGGTAATAGTGTTGCCATGGATTTCTATGTGTATCACTTACCTACAGTAACTTTGGCCCCCAAAATATCTAACTCAAAGATATTAAATGTATGTTGGTGAGAGAAACATACAGAATCTGCTAAAATACCAGAGAAACTAACATCTGTATGTTGTGGGGGGAAAGATAAGTTTCTGATATAAAAATGATTACCGATCATGATGAGCAAATCCTAGACTGTAATAATCAAGAGGCAGAATTAAAGCAAAAATGACAAGAGACATTCAGAGACACAATGACTTATTAATCACAAGTCACACAATACTTAGGAACAGTATAAACAAACACTGTTTAATGCTATAGCTAAAAATGATTCATGTATTGAATATGAAGACCTTACCAAGCCAAACATGAGTGTGAATCCTTAATTTCCATTCTTGAATCATTTTGTGAATCCCATGCCCCATTAATGGAAGGGAATGCTATTCTTGAGAAAGTCCCATATGACACCAATACAGATATTTGAAATAAATGTTCTTCCTAGGCTTCATAGGCTTCACAAGAATTTTATCAACAACTAAACCTCAAAGACTCATGAAATTTATTTTCCACCAACAAAATGTAATCTTATGTGCCATATGATAAATAAATAAATATATATATATATATATATATATATATATATAAGTTTACAGACAATACAGACAATATATATATATAAGTTTCAGTCTAAACCTTAAATAAAATGACGCATTGTTGGCTGGGTGGAAAGGTGGAGAGCAAAGTGAGGAAGGATTCCAATGGATGGTGGTTGTGGGCAGAGGTGAGGGGCTAGACTAACATACTTCTGAGCTGTTAGCCTATACTCTTAGATCACGTTCAGTGGTGTAAATCAATGTTATCCCAATAAAACTAAAAAAAAAAAAAAGTAAAAAAAAAATTAATACCTCATCAGCATCATTAACTAAAGCTTAACAAATTAACAAAAAAAAGAATCTCCCAAAATTGATAGAAAGCATTCCAAGTATTTGTAAATGAATTTTTTCAGTTAATTATCAAATTTCCAATAATAATTTGAAAAATTGCAAAACAATTTTAAAAACCAAATGCATAGGAAATATCAATCAATGAGAAAAGGAAAAGTATTTCTCAGAAAATAAGGGAAAGTGTTTACATCACATATTTTTAAATTATTATAGTCTAAAACTGACATAGGTTTTTTGCAATATTACCATGTAAATGATGGAAAAGATTATAACTGAAGAGAAAATTCATAAATAATGTCTTATAGTACTTTTTTTTTTAAGTCACAAACTCCACAACAGCCGCATTAGTTAAATAGGTAGTATAAATGTAGCAACTTGGGTGGAAGCATTGAAACCTGTATTGGAATGTTAAGAAAATATAGACTGTACTCTTTTGTAAATATAATATTTTTATTGTAAAAGTAGTTATGACAATCTTTTAATGCATCAAAAAACCCTTTAAAGCTTGCCACAGAACAATATGTAATCTTTTATGACAATTTGTTTATAAAATTAAAATCTCTAAAGATTTTCTTAAAAAGTAAAATATTGCAAGTATCCAAAGAGTTGCAATTTATTCATTTAATTTACTGTAGATCAATAAAGATTTATGAAGCAAAAATCAATACCATTAGTGATTTAAGATTCTGTAGCATTCAAGTTTCAAAAGATACAAGATATTTCATAAAATTGCTGGAAAATCTGGACCCACTTTTTGCCTGAGTTTTTTTCACACAAATAAACACTTTTATAGCCAGAGTAAAGCAATGTCAAATAATGACAGAAATCAAAAGAAACAACAGATCAAACACATGCACACTATATGATATCTAATATGTGTGTGTGTGTGTGTTATTTATGCCATAATTAGTGAACTAATTTTAATAAGTAAAGACAACTGAAGCTTACTGATTGTATTCTTACTGATGGTAAGCATGTGGTTAGCAATGTCACAAATAAGTTCATTTTTAAACAACCATAGAATTAATTTTATTCATAATTATGACTGACATCATATTCGATATAACATAAGAAAATAAAATTGTATTAGAAATATATTGCAAATAAAAAAAGATTTGTTGCTTTTCTCTTCTTTGATTATTCCTTGTGTTTTAATAAGTTTCCTTAAATGTTGGCAGTAGCATCTACTAATGTTGATTAAACTGATTATCTTTCTTGTAGACTGTTATGAATCATCTCTTATTTGTTAGATGTACTATGTTGTAGCAATTTCAAAATAACTCTAAAATTTCTTTCCTAGATGATAGCATTATTATAACACTTAATTTTGCCACTGACAAAGTTCAATATACATTTATTAGCCAAAGCTCATCTTCCTCACTGAATGTGTAAAATCTCATGGAGTTTGTATGTTTACTATTTAACTAGTAATTCTATAAACCATGCAAATAATATATAAATTCTTAGGCTTATTTGATCAAAGATAGAAGTATTTTGCTTCTTTGCTACTTCCATGTGTGGTTTCACTATAACATAAGGCGTATTATAATGTTCATGGAACTAATGCATAAAATCAACAATATGAATAACCTAATCTCAGAATTAGAAAGGATTCATAATGGGCTCTGATTAATTTATTTTATATTATCTTAACAATACTCTAAGATATTGAGTGTGGCACAAAATGTTTTCAATTCCCATGTAGATAATCATAGATATTAAAAGGGGAACTTGAAAATGCTAGAGCTCCCTCAAACTATGTCTGGCAAATCACTTTCTAACAAAAAAAATTTATCTGTATTTGTTGAGATTTTTTATTGAAGTACCTTTGCTTTACATCATTGTTAGTATTGTGGAAGTATAAGATCTCCTACTTGGGGTATAATTACTTAGCACAGCCACTACCAAAGCTCCCATAATTCATCACCATAATTCATTGTGGTCTCTCCCCACTTTGTTCTGATTCCTCTCCTCCTCCTCCCCATCTGGAAGCCTCTATGGTCAGCTTTCAAGGGTTAGTTTTTAAGTTTGAGAAAACAAAATTCTGAAATTTGATTAGACAGATTTGAAGTTCAGCATTCTACTGGGATTTTAATGAAAATTCCTCATCCACAAAGTGAAAAAGAGCAGGTCACACGATTTCTCCTTCTCACTCAGTTGCTAGGGATGGAGGGGAAATATTTTCTTTCCTTCATTTTGAATGTTAACTTTGTGCTAAATTTTAAACAAAGTGCTAAGAACAGAGTCTAACATTTTAAGCTCTATTCAATGCAAAGTAACTGATATCTTCTAAGACTAGAGATGGGAATGGTTGATTGCACTGGTCAACAGTGAGATCATAACTGACTTAAAAAGCCCCTAATATGTAGTATCTTGGTGTACTGAACATGAATATAACCCTGATAATTTTTATTAGCTCTCATTTTGAAGATATTTCATATAATTCATTTTATATGTTTCACCGTGTAAATTTATACAGTAGGACTGCAACAACATCCTGAATCAGCCTAGAATGATATAATATTGCATTGCATTGCATAATACCATCATGCACACATCATCCAGAGTTGATTGTATCATTTTCTGATACAATGCAATTCTACTGTCAGGCGGTTGCTGAGGTAAGTTGACGTCAGCAGTGCACTCTATAAAGCCCTTCGGAAAGGTTGAGCATTGAAAATATTTCAGACTTTGTGTGAGACAGTTTAAGCTACTGTTCCATAGAACCGTTATTATTTTATCCACTGAGGAACAATACAGAACAGTCATGCCTCAAAAGTGCATTAATAGCGTGGAGAATTTCTGCTCTATTTGTGGGGAAGTGACATTTGCCAACCAGAAGTATCACTTCTCAAGTGAAGAAGGCTCATCATCTTTACTTCAGATGTAAGGTTGGTGACCAAGACGAGCCTTGGGCCCTGTACATATGCTGTGTTACGTGTACAACACAGCTTTCATAGTGGTTAAATGACAAAAGACCATCAATGCCGTTTGCATTGTGTGGAGAGAGCCAAGCAAACACATAAAAGTCTGTTACTTCTGCTTGGTTCCTCCTCTTTAGAGCAGAATAACGAAACAAAAGAAGTCGAGAATAGTCTACCCAAACATTCCGTCTGCATTGAGATGACCGGTACAACAACTTGCTGCAGGGTGATGCAAAACAAGCATGGATGCTTTTGCCTAGTGTCTACAAACTTTCTTGGGAATGTTAGGGTAGAAACCTACAGGGAACTAGTAAAAGACATGTGATGCAGTATCAGAACCTTGGTTGCAATATGTCTCTAAAGATCCCCTTCCTCATTCCCATCTGGATTGCTTCCCTGAAAACTGTGGTAGGGTTACTGATGAACATGGCAAACGTTTTCATCAAGATATCGCATCAATGGAACAAAGATACCAGGGAAAATGGTCCACTACAATGCTGGCTGACTACTGCTGGACACTCCCCAGAGATGCTACTGAACAGCTGTACAAGAGACAAGTGAAAAAAATCTAAGAAGTAGTCTATGACTTGATTTTTTACAGGTATTAACCGTAGGTCTATTACTATTGGCATGCATTTTGTGATGTAAACATCCGTTTATTGCAGATTACCAAAAAACCTAGAGCCAAAATTAGAATTTGACTGTCATATTCTTGTTGAGCACATATAAATTGATAGGAAATGACTAATTTTATTTCAGTGATATGACTTTTGTAAAAATTTGTTGACAGTGTTATCTGAAAAGATAAAATCAAAGGAGAATAGAACGAAAAACTTATATTACACACACATACAGATACTGTTTACATCAAAGAAATAGTCATCAAAATGTACTGTCTTCCAAAGCTTTGTCTACTGACTTTGACCTCTGTTTCAGACTGTGAAATCCCGTGGACTTTAGTGTGTAGTCATGTTGTCCAGTTAGCAAGTGCTCTTCTTTGCCTTGACCTTACACCTGAAGAATATTGACTCAGGTTCTCTATTTCTTCTTTTGCGCTATTACATAGTTGTAGGAATGAAAAGTTTGCTCTTTGAAATCTGTCTGGACTGTGACATGCTTAATTTTTGCATTTCTTGGTTCTCTTGTTTAATTCCCAGGTAGTGTGATAAACTCAGATTTATGACTTTAATCTGCTTGCCCTGAAATTGTGAGTTCACATTTCAAATACATTGAAAAACTGGATTAATAAAGGCATTTGTTTGTGTAGCCCTTTTGCCTCACAATCTAATAGACCTCTGAAAGTGTTGCTTTAAAAGATGTGTGAGTTTTAGTGAGTTTTAGATCTTCCCAGAAAGAATTATAAAATGATTAAAATTCTGCAATATATGCTAACAAAAATCCTAGTTCTTTCTCCTCTTTGAAGAGCATAAAGGAATGTTGTGAAGTCAAACAAAAGGAACTAAACACCACTGCAGGTGACTTTTCTGGTATTTTTAAGAAATGTTGGTACAGCAACTAAAAATGTCAACTCTTTTATGATCTGGTTGTGTTGAACCAGAACTCCCTCCCATCACAACTTGACATTCTTCTGAAAGAGCATTACATAAGTCTCTGAGTTTATTTATGTATTTATACTTACCTGACATCTATAATTTGACGATGTACTTTCTACTTATCCTTCCAAATTAACATTAAGAATTCCTATTGCCAAAATGTGACCTCGTTGAACATTCAATAGGATTAGATGTTTTTTCTTATCTAAATTTATTTTGTATTTGAAGAGTTTGGCGGTTAAGATTACTATGGAATCAGATTTTATTGGAGATCCATGTTTCATAAAGTCAAATATTTAAACATAAATTAGTCTAGTGACTACTGTAACAATCATGTCTGTACAGCTACCTTCACAGCTATATTTTCATAATGACTGTCACATTATGTTCACATTTTGAATTTTCGATGTTTCAAGTCTCATTGCTTCCAATCTTGTGTGTGTGTGTGTGTGTGTGTGTGTGTGTGTGTTTCTTTCTACCCTGGAGAAGTCTAATGTACCTGCATGTGCTGGAGAAGACAGGTTGCAAATCTAGCCCTATCTATGCCCTTTAGTAATATTGTCTTGTAACCACTGCCCATGCCTTGCAGGGATACATTAATATATGTCCTTCTACACCATTTAGGAGAATCGAGATGAGTAGAGGATTATATATGTTCCATGCCTGGACTCAGAGCTACGGGGACAAAAGTTCTAGAATCATGGGTACCTGAAGAATGGTTTAGAAGAGAGGCTGCTGGCTCAGAAGGCTGCTGACAATGGGGATGGGCTAGTGTTTGAGGAGATACAGAATTCCACAAACTTCTCTCATCTAGATTAAAAGACAATATCCCATCCTATTTGTTCTCCAAATGTAGTTATTATATTTTATTTATCTTCGTTTATCCAATTTTCTTTGACAATCAACACGTTTTATTTGGTTTAGTTATTTTTGCTGAATAAGGAAATTGAACACAGAGACACACGGTCATTGTTACTAAGGTCAAATAATGAATGTCAAATACACTTGGAGTTCAAATTCAGACTTCAAAATCGGTGTCTTCTGCTTCTGGTATATTTAATATTGTTTCATACCAATTTCTCAAAAGTATAACTTATAAAAGGAGAACCATAAGAGGGTTTAAGCAATCAGAGCTTGATGTATTAAAAGATCTCAATTGAGGGAAATGTTAAAGCAGCATGTGATAATGAGGTATAATTTTATTGAGAAAGTTTGATTGGGACAGAATCTTTCAAGTCTGGATATGATTTAGTTAAAGATGTGAAGAGAATTCTAAAAAGGGAGAACAACCATCTCTTTATTTGAGTTCCCTTATTCATTCAGAATATAGAATAAAAGATATTTAAAGTAAATTTCAGCTCAAAATTGGAGTCAATTTTTATTGCAATGATAAAAAATTCATGAAATCTTGCTTACTTAATTTGTATCTCTACAACTCACTCAACAATATTAAAATATTTATATTAAAATGTTTTTAAATTATTTTGAAGATAAAGTCTCAAATCGACTCTTGAATCGACGCAAACCCATATATTTATAATATCTCAATTCCCCCAAGAAATAAAGATTCAAACTACCATAATAAATCTATATGTACGCTTTGGAGTTAATTTTTTTTCTTTCTTTTTCTCTCTCATTTAGTTGTGTAAAAGCAACAAGCAAATAATGGTAGCAACTAAAGAAGAACTTTATTTTTCAAATTATTGTGAAAATTCCTATTTCTGCAGATACGAGGGTCTGCTTAAGTGTTCAGCTGAGTAGAATTTAATGGGAGAAAGAAAGGATGATTCTTCTCTTCCATGATAACAAGTACTATTTGTCCCAATTTATAGCAGCAGGGGAGGGAATGATGTCCCCAATATGCAAATAAAGTATCCAGGTGCAGAGTGTGCACATACAAAGATAGGCTGAATAGTGGCTGAATAATTACCGTAATTCAGGACATGTAAATATATCCTGTGGACCAACGAAACATAAATAGGTATAATAGAAATGGTGCAATTAAGAAAATATGCCTTTAGATTAAAGAGCAGTACCCATCCCAAACAAAATACTAAGTTGGTACAGGACACAATCAAGAATAATGTGCTTATCTAAATTACAACTATTTAACCGTATTTCAAAATCAAGTGTAAACCAAAGTCAAGTTCAGTGCAGCTGATTATATCAGGTAAAAAAACATAATGCTCCATTCTAAGAATGACTTTTTATAAAAAATAACAATTTATGCTGTTGTTGCATATTTCTTTGAATTTCTTTAGATGATAAGAATGAACCCCTCCCAAGCAGACTTGGAAATAAATTTCAGAAACAATGGAAGAACATCTCATTTTCAAGAGTACTACACCATACCGTCTGACAATTAGTAAGCTCCTTTTGCAAAGCTACTGTTAGGTTTGCAGGGAAACTGGATAATGAAACTGATTGCTTTCCAAACATCTTTACTTTTGTGGCTAATATTAGACTGCATTTGGCTTTTTCAAAAACATGCAATTTAAATGAATGAATCCTTTAATATGCATTACCTGGAAATATTTCTACTTAGGCTGTAGCAAAATTTTATGAATCAAATTTTTAAAAAGAATTTGACCTAGAGATTGCCTGCATTCAGGTTTCTCTCACATAGGAAGTGATAGGTAATGCCGATCAGCTACAGATATAACTAAGTCAGGACCTCTGAATCAGGGGAAAGACCACATAGCCATAAGTCTGTGAGACATTTAAGGTGAATGATTAACAAAATGATGACCTCTCTCCTCCTGGGTCAGTTTCTAGGGTACAATCAATACAATATAGCAGAAAGTTACACACTAACTCCCCCCCCCAATATCTATGGTTAGCAAAGCATAAACTCCTCACCTGAAATAATCAATTTATTGATGCCTAATTCTGGTTGCAGACCAGAATTGATTGCAAAAAGTAGGAGGCATGGGTCAATTTCTGTGAAGCTTGCAGTGTAACTCATTTTATGGGAGTTTTGTTTTTTAATTCTAATTTTGAATTTTAAACAAATAGACCATTATTTTTATATAGTCAATATCACCACCAGTCATTTGTGATGCTGTAATTCCATGTATGCATAGTTAAAAAATGGTTGGAAAAAATGCAAAGAAAAAAAAATATCAAACATGTGGTCATTTCCTTCACGAAACTCCCAGGAAAAATAGAAGGTTATCTGAAACTAGCTTTGAAAATGAGAATATTTTAGGGGGATAAACAATAGAATATGAAATGTGTACAATTTGAAGGTCTGTGTAGTGGTTAGAAAAATGTGCAGATTAATAAATATCCGCTAATGTGCTCATTTTTCTCTACAGAAAGAATAGAGGCAGTGTGTGCTCCAGTCAGCTCCTGAAGACTCACGGGAGCTGATTGCTAAATTTCAGGTAGCTTATAATCAGCAATGATGAGAGTATTTACACCAGGGGAATCAACAAATCCTAAAGTCAGGGTTTCCCCTCCAATTCCCAGAGAACTAATTTCTAAAGATTTAACAACACATTCATGAATGAAAGTCTGAAATTGATTCTGGAATTCATCAGTTTCTCCTTACTTCTCAATCTTTATTCCAGCAATTGAAGAAATTTGTTTATGAAATTTAATAGAACAAAGAATAATTAGTATTTGTTTCAATAAGTCTAGTATACTTTTTGATTAAAATTTTTGTGTACCCCAAACTCTAAGGTAAGGTAATATGTTTGCGAGAATGGAAGTATCATACCTCACAGTACTCTTAATCAGAATAATTACAAATGTTAACTTTAATAAATATTAATAACTATTAGACAGGAGACAATTATTGTTGATGGTTTTTCTCTTGCAGTGGTATGGAGATACTTTTTAGCCAAGACAGGGTTGAAAAATATGTAACCAATCAAATATTGCATTCAATTCAATTTATTTAGTTATTTTTTAAAAAATCTTTTTAATTCTCTGTCATTACCAGTCCACACTTGAGGGGTAAATATAAACCCTAAAACTCTAGAGTCATCAGAGCAATTCATTGTACAATGGTAGCAGACAAACCAGATTGAGAACAATAACCTACTTTTAGATGGTGATGCTGCCAGCCTTGCAAAGAGGTACAGCCACTGCTTAATAGAGTGAGAGCTTAGTGTGCAGTTATCAGGCTTCTGGTAGCCTCAGCTCAGCAGGGCAGAGGGGTCAGGCAGGCAGGCAGGGTCTAACAAGTATTTCCTGGTCCATTGTAAGTCAGGCCTCTTAGATGGGAAAAGCAGATTCTTATTTTAATTGACATAATTTCCTTAAAGGACCTTTTAGAATGTTATGTCTATTTTCAACAAATTTCCCAAGTAACTTTTGAAATGTCTATGACAATATTGTCTATCTAATCTTCATAATAATGATCATGCTTTGAACTATTAATTGCAATCTGGATACTTATTATGGAAAATAATAAGTATTAATCATTTTAAACTAGGAAAAAATAATTTTACTTAAAATCCACTACCAGTTTGTGATATTAATGATTTAGACTACTAATATCCGGATAATAAATACAGCTAATGTTAAAGAGAAAATTTAATCGTATTTATTCTAAGAGTTTATTTGGGTCTGCTTCTTTAAACCTTTCAGTATTAATTACTCCATACAAAATATTTTAATAATTTTACTACTTTTCCTTTCCATAGAGGCAATGCATAGGAAACAGCACCTTTATAGATCCATTGAAAATCTGATGTTTTCTTCTGTTTCAAGTTGAAACTCTTCATCCCTCTTCAGTTTGTTTATTCCTTTTTAGAATCAGCTTTAATCAATATTTATGGAACAATAAATTGTGAACTCTGAGCTCTGTTCAGTCCCAGAGGTTTATGCATTGAGTTATGATGCTTCTTGGTTTTCTGTGACCACCCAGTTTATGCCTGATTTCCTGACACAATGATAAACAGTCACCCTTTCCCTCTCACCCCATTTCAGATGATAAATTATATGATCTCCCCATATATAAGGAGTTCTAACATGTGCCTATTCACTTCATGTGCTTGTGCATTTCAGATCTGTTTTTCCTGAAAACAAATGCTCAGAAATGTCTGAAGGAACATATATATTTAATATAAAATAACTAATGATAACAACAATAATCAGTATAAAACTCTTGATTACGTAAAAAGCTAGATGTAATATTCTCATTTTAAAAAATAATTTTAAACAGAAATTGTCAATCTAAAAACATTCCATCATATTATTCACACACACAGTGTCCTCAAATGTAGTCTATGATTGCTTCTTAGTGGCTATTGTTTTTCACAGGATTTTAAAATTCATATGCGATTGCTGACACAGTTATTCAAGAAAACACAAAGCAATATTACACTTATACACTGAACATTGAATTGATTTTATATGCTGGAGTAACTATCGTTTTCATTTAAAGTTATTTGTTGTAGATACTGATTTTGTCAGTTTCAATTTACATTAAAGAAGCTAGTCTTCCCATATATTTTTTTAAGATTTTATTCATTTATTTTTGTATAGAAGAACTGGGGTGTAGGCTAGAGGCACAGGGAAGGAGAGGATTCACCAGAGACAGAGTGGGGAGCAGAACAGATGGGTTTACTGAAATACATTCCTTAAGGGGGCAGCGGGAGAGTCAGGAGAGGTCTGCTGTCCCTTACGTGGGTCAGCTCCCTGGCCAGGATTGAACTCAGGTCTTCACAGTGACAGTGCTGATACTTAGCCTCTGGGCCACTTTGGAGGCCCCTAGATTTGACAATCTTTTGGAAAGTCCAAGTCCCTGGTGAATTCTCAGTTCGTTGCTTCTCCTTATCATCTTGGCTGCTCAAATCCTGATTGGTTTCTTAGTTATGAAGATCAATTTTTTTAATTTTGCCAAAAGCTGTGCTGATTACTCTGCCTCTTATTTGCAACGCTTTCTGTGTACTACTAGTGTTTTACTTGATAAGCCTGGAAAACATGTCAAAGGAAAAGAATGCCAATAAAATGTCAACACATTACTCCGGAGGTCCCTAATCTACAGCAACTTGACCTCTCAGGACTGGCTTGCCTAGGCAGTCATCAGATATTTTTTTTAAAAGACTTATTTTTGTCTGAGTTTTATAGTTGTATTTGATCTTCTACAATCTGCTCCAGTTTATCCAAAATTAGAATTTGAAAGACTTTTTCATTGAATAAATAATTAACTTTACTTAAGCAAAAAAATAATGTATAATTTGCAATAAAACCTTTCTAAACAGAATGGTGTACAAGACTTTTGGTCAAATGGAAAATATTTAAAACATGTTTCTGTGACTATTTTGATAATTTGAGCATAAATGTTGGGAGAATTTTATTTCACAGTATTTTCTTATCTAGCATATTCAAGGTATAGAGGAGTATATTTAATCAAGTATATGAGAAGTATAAGCTCCAAATCCATTTCCCTCATTGTGTATAATAGAAAAGTAAGGTGATTTGTTTAATTTTTCTTCAAATTGATCAGATAGTTTAATTCTCTCTAAACTATCCTTCAAAAATGTAAACTGAAAAAATATCCAAACGTTAATAATTTGCTTTTTTCATGCTTCTGGTCAATGAATTCTGTATTTCTTTATTTTTCTTTCTTTCTTTTTTTTTTAGCTAATCAAACTTCTTTTTAAAAGTAATGAATTATTTTTTCAATCAAAATAGCTCTACTTGCATAATTCTATAACAAGACCATGTATCATTTTTTTCTTTCGTTGTATAGTATAACCCTTTTGAAATGTACTTATGTGTATTGAAATATTTAGTTCCTTCTAGTCCCCAGGAGAATAGAAAGTTTATTCTTTAGTCTCTACTTACTAATTAACAATAATAAGGGCTCCAAAAGTATCTCAATAGAAAAAAGATTAATGAATTTCTTTAATTCCTGATTCTTCTTTCCATCTACATACATTCCAATTGGATAATGTGATTCCTCTCTCTCAAAAACAAATAAATAAATAACATCATCTCACTACACAATTTTGCACTCTATTAGTCCGTGTAACCTTAGGTGTTTCTATTAAAAAAAAATCTCTTTGAAGTCTTAAAAATATATTGTTGAATTGTTATAAGTTTAAGTCAATTTGTTAGTATTATTAATGCGTTTTGATATATAGATAAACTAAATAATAGATGTTATTATGATGCATTTTGATATAATTAGATATATCTTATTTCATCAAGAACATATAGCTAGAAAGTCATTGCCTAAATTAACAAGAAAACATGAGTTTTGGAATTTTTCCCAGGGCTTAACATCCATTGTATGTTGCAGGTATTGATAGGTCAATATTACATTACTATGTCTCTGGCAATGTTTATTTTCAAATGAGAAATATTACCTCTATATATTTAGGAATAATAGCATAGGATAAAAAAAATTGACAACAAATCTTAAAAGACATTTAATGCTATACTGTGTAGCAAATGATGCAAAATGATTCATAATATGGTTAAAGAGTTGTTTAAGCACATTATCTTAGTATTCCTCAAGTAGGGGAATACATATTGATTTATTTAATGCAATGATCTACTATCTTTCTTTATAAAGATCAATTATGTATATAGAAGTGTCTGCGAGAGGTCTTTAATTCTTCATCTCAAAGAGCTGAAATTTCATAGAACTATTAAGTGCATGTGAAACTTGCAGTGTAAATAAAACAGACAGGACATCCCTGGTGCTCAAGGGGTTAAGTCCTCAGCACTATGAAGCTATCAGCAGCCACTGCAGCACGAGTTCAATCCCTGGCCAGAGAGCTAACCCACATGGCACAGCAGATCTCTCCTGTCTCACCCTCTCCTCCCCTCAGCAGTGTATTTCAGTAGATTTGCTTGTTCTGCTCCCCACTCTCTCTCTGGTGAATCTTCTCAATCCAACCCTCCAGCCTTCGGCCTACACCCCAGCTCTTGTATGCATAAATAAATAAATCCTAAAAAAAAAAAATTCAGATAAACCCTTTCTAGCCTAGTGTCAATGGAGTCTTAGGGCTAGTTCCTCTTCAATCTAAATTTTATGACATATTTACACTAATTCTGTGACTAATGGCAAATTTGATCCTTGCCCATGTGTGCCAACTGCACTATTCAAATATTGGTCATAGCCCTCCCAAGTTTTATAGATGCAGATTTGGGGAATAATCCTTAAAAATCTCAGACTCAGTCCAATGCTACCACAACCAGAATTATGTATGCATTGATTCTTGTTTTTAATAAAAGATATTATTGGTTGATAATTACTCAAGAATAAAAGATAGCATCAGTTGAGAATTCCTAAATTGTATAAAAATGTTTGAATGAAGTGAAAAGCAAGGTCAGTCCCAAGAGTAGGATGTCAGGGTGGAGAGGAAGGAAGGAAGTGCTTGTTTATCTGTTTGGTTAGTTTGGTTTTTGTCAAGAGGAGATAGTCACACCTCTCCCTTGGCCTAGCTCACTGTTCTAGTCAGGGTGAGTGGATTTCTGATACACAAAATTCTCTTTGAAAATCCATGTGTCTTTGACATAGCAAGATGCCGTTACCAAGTGCCACAGAGTGGGTGGTGTCAACAGCAGAATTTCTTCTTTTTCTCACAGGTCTGGAAGATAGTTATCAGAGATGGAAGAATGTGATGACTTTTGAGACTCTCCTGTGCTAGCTGTGTGATTACATGGTTGTCTTTCTGAGGACCCATGAGTCTGGACCTCTGTGTATCTGTTTCCTAATCTCTTCTTATAAGAACAGGAGACATATTGGATCAAAGTTCACCTTAATGACTCCATTTTCAATTAATTATAGCTTTACGCCATTTAAGTTGAAGTAAGGTCACAATTTGAAATGCTGGATGTTAAGACCTCAACCTATAAATTTTGGGTGGAAACAGTTCAGTCCATTACAAGGGATAACATTGAAATAATCCAGCACTCTTATTTGCCATCTTTGTTTTCTGCCATCTGTCTTTCTCTTTATCTGCCACCTTGGATTCTGTTACAGTATCAGAAAATCAAGCAACACACAGTTTCAGAAACTCATTTTCCTGCATTACCATGCTTCTGGCATTCTCCCTCATTTCTGCAGCTTTATCAGTCTCTGCAGAGAGCATTTCCTCCCCACTAAGCCTAATTAGCAGGGTTTTTAAAAAACATCAGATAGAGTAAATCAGACTATATCTGAGTCTTTTTATGAGGCAAAACAATTCTTCATTTGAAGCTTAGACTTAGATGAGAAAATTTCAGGTCAGAAGTGATGATTGAAAATTTAGGAAACAAATTCATCTATTAAATTTTTCCTTGATCCTGATTTTGTCTTAAGTCACTTAGAGCTCTTGCTCAGGAGGAGACGCACTTTATCTTCACATATGGTTAAGGGACACAGGGTGCAATGTGATCGAGGGGGCTCAGAAAAGTGCAAGGCATTTATTAAATGTATGAAAAATTTTCAAAGTTCATCATTTCAAAAGGAGGTGGTTTTTGTCCAGGTTGACACCTGAAATTTACAAGTGGACAAACAGAGCCAATTATTGGTAATACATAGTTAATTAAACCTGAACCAGTAATGAATGCTCTCTAGCTTTACAAAGAATTGAAAGTAGAGGACAGAGTAATTAGAAGACTCAGTAAGGTCTGATTCATACTAGAAAAATATTTGTAAATGAGAATCAGCAACTTTCACTGAAACTTCAACTGATATTTTAAATAAAAGATCTGTTATTGATGGATTATTTCCATTTTGAAATTTCTTTTATTCCTTTTCCTGCCCTACTACTTTCAATTCCCAAATCTTTTATAAAAGTTTTTTTTAAATCTATAAAGACCCTTTTTTCTCTTTTCTTAGAACATGCCTTTTGGCAAGCAGTAAATTGGTGATTTACCTTAACAATAAAACAATAACATTATCATCTGGACATTTTCAGCTTGTTTCAGAAGCTCTGACAAAGTGTGTGGTAAATTTTTGCCCTGACCTTGGAGTGTAACTTGGTAGTCTCATAACCAGTATGTGGGCCAAAGCAAATAGTTCTAATGGAAGTTGTTTCATTCTCAGAGGAGGGAAAGTAATCAAAATACACATAGACTGAATTTCTGGCATTCTGTTTAACCCATTAGTCTCTATCTACAATTGGTGGTGTTTTAGGACTCCCTCCTTTATATATCCTCTAGAGAGTATATAATGATCTTTGTCTTTTCTAGGAATTTATATTATCCATCTTTTTTAAAAGTAATAATGTTGGCTTTTAATGTACAAAAGTGAAAAAATTTCACCATATCATTATGCCAAACTAGTTCTCAACAATTTCAGCTGGTCCTGTTTTTTATACCATCAAATACTTTATTTCTTCGCCTTGAGATTGTTGAGAGATGTTACATTCACTGTCATGCTCATGAGAACATCTTTAGAACTACTCTCTCAATAAAAGTGCAGGCTGGCTCCTCTGTGGACTACAAGAAACATGACAATCCCAGTGGACATCTCCTCCTATTTATGATTTTTATTGGGATTTTACCTTAGTTGCGTTTTATTTGTTCTCTCATGAGAGTTCTTTTTGTTTGCTTATTCTGTGTGTCCTTATGACTTAACCTAGAAAGAATTTTTAAGATATAGCATTGCTACTGTACCAAACAGTCAAAACATCATGGCAAATTAAATCATTGAGAAATTGTTTTGTCTATTTCATAGCAGTCTAAATTTCAGCAGTCCTAGAAAGGAAAGATGGTGCTACTGGGTGAAGAACCGAAAAGGATCTTCTATCTTGTTGTTCATTCGTTCGTTTGCTTGTTTGTTTAAGGTACCTTTGTGATTGACCGGATAGAACATAAATGAAGTATGCTAGGGAGTACTAAAAGGAACCTGTGTTCTGTTCTCATATCATGTGTCTGGCGTGAACAGAGTAGGGGCATTGTTCTCTTTTATAAGAGCGTGTACACTGAAAAAGCTGTTCATGTAACAACAGATTTTGAAAGGTGATAAGTTTGGCTCAGCTTTTGTGCTTTGCAAATATGTGTGATGACGGTGGGGAATAGTAGTCACATCCACGGTCCTTGTGTCCTCTTACTACTTTTCTTTGTTTTTAATATTTAATAAAAATATTCATAGAATATTTATATATTAATGAAAAAATAATGAAGCTTTCATATATAGTAAATTAGGATGTTGGCAGAAAATAGGCAAAAAAAACATATAGATAAACATAGTATCTTAGTTCTGTATGCTAGTATATTATATTAATATTAACATTTACATATTTATATTATATGCATGTTAATAGTTAATTTCTCACTAAGCTTCCACATAGTGAGAAGATGACACCTGTCTTTATACATCCTTCTGAGGAGAACATAAGAATGTGACTAATATCCTAGAAATTGAAGTCATCAATATGATCTGTGAAGAAACAAAATGAAGAGGGGAAAGCATCTACCAAAACTATAGAAATGTGGGAAGGCATTCTGTAATTAAATTTATTCAAACAGTTAAAGAAAACAAAAGCATAAAAGTTGATGGCTTGGGGCACATTATTTAAAGTTAATGGAGATTATATAGTAGAGAAAATCTAGCAAAG
This sequence comes from Scalopus aquaticus, assembly GCA_004024925.1. NCBI lineage: Eukaryota > Metazoa > Chordata > Mammalia > Eulipotyphla > Talpidae > Scalopus > Scalopus aquaticus. Next base: position 129,313 of record PVIJ01003563.1, read on the forward strand.
GAGAGATTAATTAAAAACCACTATGTTTTGAAACCAATTCAAGAGAACTCAAGTGAAATCCATTGCTTGGCATCAGAGAAGTACGTGAGAAATGATTGTGAGAATCTTCGAGACACACTTTCCAGTGTAGTAAAAAATTATGCATTCTTACACATGTTATTCATCTCCAGATTTTTATTTAAAAACTACAAGAAAGCATAAATGTAAAAAGTAGGTAAAAATGCCCAACAATATATTAAGAAACAGCATAACAGAAATGATAAAAAGCATGGCTGTTGCTGCCTCAAAAACCTGGTTTAATTGCCGGGTGTATGCATGGTAACTAACTGAACCTTTGTTTTTTAGTTACTGAGTTTGGAGCAGTACCCAGCTGCATTTGACTTCCATTCAAAGCATTAGATATAAATAAGGTATTGTTTGTTAGTGCTTGCCAAATATAATGTTGTGCCTATAAATGGTAGCAAATATAACAGGATAAACTACAAAGAGTGAAGTCTGTTTTTAGGTTCTTTCATCTTATTAATTTTGAAATATCATCTGGCTCATTATAAAGTAATCAAATAACTCATATGTGAAGAACGGATGAAAAAATTAAAAACTCTAGCATTTTTTTATAGATTCAATATCACTTTCGATTCTGTCTTCACTGTGTTTTACCACTTTATGATTTTTTTTTTCTTTTCTTTGTGCCTGGCACCGCATTGCTGGGTCATCGTATTTCTATGAACACCAATTATATTAACAATTAAAAATTGTAAACAGAGTTTATGCCTCTTTAATAGATATGCACTACTTACAGCTTTTAGTGCATAGACTCAATTGGTCAAAATCAGGTAATAAATTATGAGAATCATGGAAGCGGCTTCTTGAAGAATTCTCAAGGTTGTACAAACAAATACTTAGTATTTCATTAGAAGAAAAATAAAGAGCAGATATCAATACATCACAATTGAGAGATATGGTGTTAGAAATTAGCAAAGTTTGGATATTGCAGTTTCAAATACAAAGCATGATATAAGAGAGAAAAAAGCAACAATTGCCAAAAATGTATGGAATTTTAGAATCTAATAGAAAGGGGAAATTAAAACACCTGCTTAGCAAAGCACATAGCTTCCAACCCATGAGAACAGTTATTTTCTCTAGATTGCAAAATATATCAATAGAGCTATAGATATCTCATTACATTTCAAGTAATTTTAATTATAAATCCTCATGTTTAAAACTAACCATGCTAATGGTGAGTGCAAGGTTGGGGCAGAGTTTGACAAAGAGACCATTATGTCTCTAGCTGAGACGATCATCCTTCACAGACATAAATAACACTGGTCAACAGTGAGATCATAACTAACTTTAAAAGGCCTTAATCTGTAGTATCTTGGTGTGTTGAACATGAATATAACCTGACAATTTTTATTAGCTCTTGTTTTGAAGATATTTCATGTAATTCATTTTATATGTTTCACCGTGTAGATTTATCCAGTAGGGCTGCAATAATATCCTAAATCAGTCTAGAATGATGGAATATTGCATTGCATTGCATAATACAATCATGCACACATCATCCAGAGTTGATTGCATCATTTTCTGATGCAATGCAATATTACTGTGAGGAGGCAGCTGAAGCAAGCTGACGTCAGCAGTGCACTATAGAAAGCCCTGGTGGAAAGGTTGAGCATTGAAAATATTTCAGACTTTGTGCAAGACAATTTAAGTTATTGTTCCATAGAACTGTTATTATTTTATCCATTTAGGCATAATACAGAAGACTAATGCCTCGAAAGTGTGTTAATAACGTGGACAATTTCTGCTCTATTTGTGGGGAAGTGACATTTGCCAACCAGAAGAAAAGTATCACTTCTCAAGTGAAAAAGGCTTATCATCTTGGCTTTGGATGCAAGGTTGGTGACCAAGACAAGCCTTGGGCCCTGCATATATGCAGTGCCACATGTACAACACAACCTTCACAGTGGTTAAACGGCAAAAGACCATCAATGCCATTTGTAGTCCCCATGGTGTGGAGAGAGCCAAGCAAACACACAAAAGACTGTTCCTTCTGCTTGGTTCCTCCTCTTTCCAGCAGAATAACGAAACAAAAGAAGTAGAGAATAGTCTATCCAAACATTCCATCTGCACTGAGATGACTGGTTCAATAACTTGCTGCAGGGTGATGCAAAACAAGCATGGAATGCTTTCGCCTAGTGTCTACAAGCCTTCTTGAAAATGTTAGGGCAGAAAACTGCAAGGAAATAGTAGAAGACATGCTGATGCAGTATCAGAAACTTGGCTCAATAGGTCTCTAAAGATCTGCTTCCTTCATTCCCATCTGGATTTCTGCCCTGAAAACTGGTATGGTTAATGATGAACATGGCGAATGTTTTCATCAAGATATCACATCAATGAAACAAAGATACCAAGGAACATGTTCCACTACAATGCTGGCTGACTACTGCTGGACACTTCCCAGAGAGGCTCCTGAACAGCTGTACAAGAGACAAGCAAAGAAATCTAAGAAGTAGTTTATGACTTGAATTTTTACAGTTATTAACTGTAAGCTTATTACTATTGGCGTGTATTCCATGATGTAAACATCAATTTATTGCAGATTACAAACAAAAAAACTAGACCCAAAATTAGAATTTGACTGTCATAGTTGTGTTGAGCACATACAAATTGATAGGAAATGACTAACTTTATTTCAGTAACATCACTTTTGTAAAATTTGTTGATTGATGATTGGCATGCATTTCTTGATGTAAACATCAATTTATTGCAAATTACAAAAAAAAACTATAGACAAAATTAGAATTTGACTGTCATGTTCACGTTGAGCATATACAAATTGATAAGAAGTGATGAGTTTTATTTCAGTGATATGACTTGTAAAAATTTGTCAACCAGTGTAATTTATGGGATGTCAGGTTTCCTGGGAAAAATTAAACTTAATGGAAGTTTATCGGGAGTGGTCTGGGGATCAATAATGGAAGAAGTGAAAGATGCAGAACTGAGCAGAGAAATGTACAGCAACGATTCATTGTGGCAAAAGCCACAAGATGTCGGAGAACTAGGAAATGGCCCTGTGTTGGCGAAAGTGGTTTGGGTTTTTAATTGATTAATTAATTTGCTTGTTTATGTATTCATTTTTAATTCAAGTTAAGAGCATAACTTGGGATGATATCCCGCATTGAGCCTGTCTCTTAAGTCGGCCCCATTGTGGACCAATTCCTGCCTAGACATGAACAGCTGTTCTATAGGAATCTCCTTTTCTGCATTCTGGATCTTGTTATCACTGCTTTCTTGTGTGATTATTTCTTTTATTTCTTCTTCTTCTTCTTCTTCTTCTCCTTCTCCTTCTCCTTCTCCTTCTCCTTCTCCTTCTCCTTCTCCTCCTCCTTCTCCTCCTCCTTCTCCTTCTTCTCCTCCTCCTCCTCTCCCTCCTCC
>PVIJ01003564.1:0-38304 GCA_004024925.1 Scalopus aquaticus
CTCATCCACTTTCCCATCTATTTTTTCAAGAAAAAGTGACTCTTCTGTATACTAATCACCATATGCTAGATTTTCTTCAACCTCCTCAAATTAAGTTTTTAACACATATTCCCCAGTTTACTTTCTAGTAGGCTAGATGAGTAGGATTCTTTTAAAAACACTGCTACACAAAATTACCACTCAGTTACCTGATTGTTTTCATGGGCCATGAGCTATCCATAATATAATTCATAGGTAGAAAATCCCTTTTCCTGCCAGCATCCCAATTTAATAAACACTACTATCATTATTTTTGTCTTGTGTTTTTTTGTGCAGAAGGAACATACAAACTGTACTTTTTATTAATTATCCAGACATAACACCCTTAGAAGAAATCCTTCATCACATCCAGTTTTACAGTCTTTTTAAAGTAAACCATCATCTTTCAAAACCTGCTTCTTTATGGTTTCATTAGTGCCAAGATGGATGGATATGACTTTTTGCAGGCAGGCATTTGAAACACCTGCTCATGATTACGTTTCTAGTTCCATTTCTGTACTTAAAAGTATTCTGATACTTATTTTACAGTAATGTTGCCTTTTTAATGCTCTCGGTGTCACTTAGACACTCTATGGTGAGGTGTTTTGGTGAATGGAGGAAGGAAAAACGAGGTAACTGCTCAGTGAGTGCCCTTTGGAGCGCTCTGGTTGACTTGCTGGGGTGCTGGTTAGTTGCAGTGGTTACTGCTGTCCTGTGTGGGGACAGACTTGACTGTCAGTCTGTCAGTCATGGCTGCCCGGTCTCAAGATGCCTGGTACAGGCCACACAGCTCCCCTTCCTGTCTGGATAACCTGCTGAGCAACCACACGATGCCATGCAAATCATCCCTCCTCCAAAAAGCCCCACATGAAGAACCTGCTAGAGTCGATACCTCTGGGCATGGGACATGATCAGGGACATTATTTTGCACCTTGATGTGGAAGAAAGAATCTTGAAATAGTCAGGAAACCTAAATTCACATCTTAATTTCACCTCTGGCCTTTGTGTGACTTTGAGTAAGTCATCTTACCTTTTGGGATCTTTAACTTCCTTCTTGGTAAAACTCAGGGAGGTTAACAAAGAGAGCGTGCCTTGGGTGGGGGCGCATAGTGTGAATAGGGGAAGTGGGCTGGGTGGAGGCAGGGGAGGAAGACGAGTTAGGCTCTGCTGTCCCCCAGCCCAGGAAGTTGTTGCCGGCCGTGGGGGGTTGAGAGCCCAGTGGGGCCAGGTGTTCCAGTTTGGCAAGAATGAAAACTCTCCTAATATTTAAAGGTTATTTAATTAAATATTTAATATTTAACCCTAACTACAAAATATCTAAACCCTGCAGGCAGGAGAGGGGAAAAAAAGTCACCAGGAGGATGGATCACTGCAGTTAGGTAACAGATTGATATCTCAGGATAAAAATGCCTCTAAACCTCCCCCTGTCCCAAAGTCTCGCGTCTGACTGATCCTGTTCATACTCCTGTTGGGCTTTCTAAGACTGTTAGTCTAAGTTTTAAAGATATATTTTATTCCTCTGCTCCAACTTACCAGTTCACAAGTGGCCATGTTACCTTAACGTAGTGTCAGGAAAAAGAAGACGTCATTGTTTTGTAGTGATGTGTCCCTGGGGACATGGGCGTGCCCTCACGCCTTCAGGTAGGGGGCCTTGCTTTCATCAAAATCTCTCACCTCCCTGCAGAAGAATCAAAAGGGAGACACTGTGAGATTCTTAGTAAGACGGTAACCTGGAATCTGCTTCTCTGCAGACTGAATCAACCAGCCACACATGACCACCCCCTCATTCAGACACTTCACTCTGAAACAGAAATACCTACTCAGCAAAGGGTGACTCGGGGCTCTCTTGTTGGTGACGTGTGGGAGCAGGCCTATTGCTAATTCAGGTGAATTCAGTGACACTTCATCTTGCCATCGTTGGTCTATCCTATCAGAAAAGACCTGGCCACCCTCTCCTGTTGTTCTGCCCCCAGCCCCCATCCCACCTCCACCCACCCCTGAGGTGACCTGTGTGCGCCTTGGTTCTCCTTCTGGGCTCTGCATTCTCATTTACAGGTGGCCTGACTTGGGGAGCTGTTCTGTACTTCTTTATTTATATCCTGCCGGTCAGACGTTGAGGAAAGTTTCCACTTGTGGCTCTTCTTCCTGCAAATGAGTAGAAAGAGACCACACTTGACCTTTGTGTTCTCTACCTGTGTGACCCTTGTCCTCATGAACTTCTGTGCTCCGTGACTGTCCCGTATTTTGAGGAGGAGGGGCCCAAGGCCTGTTTATTCTGTGAAATCTGGGGGAACATGGCACCCTGTGGCGTATGGTGAGCCCTCTGCCCCTGTCTTGTTCTTATTCACAAATACAAGGTGCTGGCTCTTGGGCTGGATATTTAGGGGAAGAGCAGGCTGTAAGGTCTCCCTGAGGCAGTGCTTTAGGGAAGGGGAACAGCAGGGGGCAAGGGGCGTCACCAGGTGGTCACTGCTCTTGGGCTTCCCCTTTTTGAGAAAGCACAGACTTGGGGCCCCAGAAGCTGTCTGTCACCACCCACGGTCAGCACCCCTTGGGCTCTCGCACCCGTCCTGCCTTCCCGTCACTGGGGCAGATCTCCTGGGACCCTGTGGATTCCCACAGGCTGTGGAGTGTGGGTCACGTTGTTGCCGATCTCTGAAGGGAGCTTCAGGTGGAGTTTGCTTAGATTCCAGGCCAAGGGTGGCAGCGGTCTCTCCGTCTCTCCCCACAGTGGGACACCGGAGCCCTCACGAAGCTCGTGCATGGGGACCTGTCACTTGCCTGTGCTAACACTTTATTATCTAATGATCTAATATGCAACAAGGCAAAGTGCCGGAGCTCATCATTCTGACATAGAATGCCGGCAGAAGTGACTAAATTACTTTATGTACCATTAGCGCCAGCAGCGATGGTGAACTCACCGGCAGCATTTATGCAAATGCTATGAAGCCACTCCAGGGCTTTGTCAGGAAGCAGGCTGACAAGCGGTTTAAATGCTCATTTTTTTTAGGGGACATTTTAATTCTTCTTTTTTTTTTTTTTTTGGCATTAGTGGATAAAGTAAAGACAGTCCTCCTTTCTCCTTTCCTCCTTGTCTCTCCCCTTTGGATTGGGGGGGGCTTGCCTCTCCTCCCCAATCCTGGGGAAATCTGAGTGGTAGGAGGACATCCAGTCCCCAGTAGGACTGGAGAGGAGGCCTAAGTCTGGTGTTTCCAAATTGAGGAATCTTCTTTTTTTAATTGCTATAAATTTGTATACCTCCATTTTTATTTTAAAACATCAAGAGAATTATTAATCCAAAGATTTTAGAAGATGAGCCTTGCGTCTTTGCGAAGGTGTTGCCCTGTGGTCCTACTTAGCTTCTCAGCCCCTATACAGAGGGTCTAGCAAAATCCTTCCGTGGAATTTTTAAACATGGAGAACATTGAAATGGAGCATTGGACATCAGGTACGAATAAATTAAATGCCCCTTCAAAGTAATGGCAAAAGTTGAGATGCAAAGTACAAATGTGCCAGGACCCCCAAATAATACAAAGCAAAAAAGATAGGTCAAAAAAAAAATGGGGTTTGGTCCAACTAAAGCTACTCTGCATACACCTGAAACTTATTCAGTGTTCTAAAGTAGTATTACTGCAAGTAATGACAAAGACACTTTGCAGAAGGAAGAGTGGGGTGAAATCCTGGGCCGGCACCTTGTCGTCATCCCAGTTCTAGAGAAGAATCAGGTTTTCCCCACCAGCAGCTCCATCTGACCTTTTCCTCGTGGTGTCTCCTTCCAGCTGTCCCCGACAATATGGTGCTATTCTTGCTCTTTAGCATTTGGCCTTCTTTAATCCTTTTGCTCCAGATAAAAGCAGATTTGCTTCTGTTGGTTGCCTCTGGGTGTCTTGCCTCGCACACTCCCTAGGTCCATGTTCCCAGCTGCTCTGCGAGGGGCTGTTTTATGGAAATGTGGAGAAAGGTAGGTCAAAGTCTGGGAGATTAATCTGAAAGGAAAGAGAGCATGGAGTGTCCACTAGAAAGGGGAGGCTCTGCACCTCACCCTGCTATAATAGCACCCTAAGAAGTGACTGGAAATGAACATTGAATCTTATAGAAGGAGAGTCAGGCTGACAGTTGGGAGAACTGGATTCAATCCTGACTCTGCCCTTACTGGCTGTGTGAGTCTGGGCTTCACTTGCGTGAGTTCAGTTCGAGCTGGATTGGGTCTTCTATAGATGACTGTTTAGCAGGCACTATTCTTTGGGGTTCTGAACTGAAGCCACTGACAACCTCCTTTCCCTGGAGGTGCCACCAGGGCTTCAAGAGACAGAAGCCCACTGTTCTAGTAGAGTCCTTTCTTTGGACCTCCAGCCAGGGAATAAGATGTCAGTAAGGTGGGCCTCAAACACTGTCTTCATTGGTGGTAGGCAGCCTCGTGATGTCAGACACTGAGCTAGGTACAGGAGCACCAGGCAGAGACTGCCTACCTCCTGGGAATTTATGATGTAAGTGGGCAAGGAAGATATTCACCAAAATTCACAGTTAACCCAATATGTTTGTGCATGAAAGAAGTGGGGAGAAGCAAGGTATCCAGGAAGACTTCTTGGAGGAAATCACATTTATGTCCAAATCTAAGAAATGGATACGTTTTCCCCAGACAAAGGGAACAGCACAGTGAGCTCGAAGACTATTGTTCTCAGAAAAAGTGGGAGTGGCAGAAGAACAGGCTTGGGTGTCCACAGGGGCCAGATCATGTACTCCCATGGGGAGTGGTCTCTCTCTGATTGGTGGCAGTTGTGGAATGGTTTAGGGGCTCAGCAGGGCTTTGACTGAACTCAGTTGGAATGGCAGAGGCCTCTGGTATTGAGAAAAGCTCAGGGCAGAAGCTCTGAGTCATAGCTCTGTCTGTCCCTGCTGGCCTCAAAGCTCACCAGGGAGCTGGCTGTCCCTTGGAACTGTTCCCTCACCCTCCATCAGTCCCCATTCTGTCAGTAGTACAGGTTTTCAAGATAGGAAGAAGATCAAACATTTTGAAAGTTCTTTGTCCAGGTATTCTTGCCTAGTTGATTTGCTTATTTCGTAAGTAGTTTAGAAAGTGTTAACCTGTGGACTTCTTGTAGAACTTGTAGGGACTTATTACCTTTCTCATGTCCTTATTACCTTTCTCATGTGGCAGACTGTTATATGATTTGACCTATGAATTATTACTTGTCTAACCCCTACAAAAGTAAAATCAGATGAATAAAAATGAACAATGGAAATGGCATTCCCTCCCAAATGTGTCTCTCTCCGCCTTCCATGGGTGAGGACTGAGTCCAAGAGTCTGGAGTCACTGGGATGCTCCTTCACTTCCCAGAAGAGGGAGCTGAGACGCGGAGAGGGAGGTAGGCCACTCATCCTTATGCAGCTTGTTTGCCGAGATCCGTTTGTTGTTTTTTACTCTTGCCTCTGGTATGCAGGTTGGCAAGTGTGAATTTCTGGGGGTGCGTGGTCTCATAGTCCCTGGAAAACACAAGACTTTGGAGGACTTGGGGGCCACCCCTTTGCAATTCAGCTTGGCTCTGGTTAGCAGGGGGGTCTCTGGGACTCTGAAGATCATGAAGAATATCTATAAAATCTACCCAGCCTCCCAGCAGAAATGCATCTTGAAAACCCAAGGGCAGGGGATGAGTGACAGAGTTTTACACTTTGACAGCAGCCCTTCACGTGATGGGTTTTGGTGCAAACTCCAGCCATGTCCCCTTAGGCAAGAGCATTTTGAGAAGATCAGATTAAGTAGAACAGCTATGGGCATCATCACTTGCTACTGAGGGTGACATATTACATCTTATGAATGGATTTTTGTACTTAAAAAAGAAGACAGAGGCAGGAACAGACTGTGAGGGTTAAGAGGCGTCATATAATAATCATGCGTGGGGAGCCCAGAGTTTCCATCAAATTGGGACTTTTTCTCTGAGGCATGGGGACGATGCTTTAGTCTACCTTCTCAGCGGAAGTCAGGATAATGAACAAGGCTCTAAGTGAAGACCAATTTTAGTGTATCCCCCCGAGAAATCCATAAAGCAGATAAAAACAGAAATCCCAGCCCTGGGGACTTGGTAGTCAGCTTGATCTCAGCATCAAGCAGATTATAGAGTTCATGAGCCACTGGGCACTGCTAAGCAGGTGGTATCAGTTGCTTAGTTGAGTATGACACCACCCACGGCATTGCTGATCTGCAGGGACCAGGCTCCAACCTTGCTGCCTTGTTTGGGGGTCACCAGCCAGGTGGTACCATGTATTATTCTTGTTGTTTGCACTCTCACCAGCCAGCATGTGGGGCACCTTTACTATGTGCCACCTGCCAGCTCAATGGTGATCACTTTTCTTATATCATGTCATCAAATCTTCTGACAAGTCTAATGAGATATAACAATAACCATTCCCATTTTACAGATGAGAAAACTGAGGTTTAAAGAGGTGGGTAACTTACCCAAACCACAAAACCAATTAGACTTGCACCTGGGGCTGGACCCCAGGTCTGTCTAACCACTTAGCTCTGTAGGATAGCAGCATGAAGAATAACAGCAGTAAACATGCATGGAGCCCTAAGGGTCTACGTCACAGACAGGGTTAAGTAAGTGGCCCAGAATTGCACAGCACATAAGCAGTGAACCCAGGGCTTCGACCTGGTGAGCCTGATCTGTGGTCTCAATCACTTGCTTTACACACAGGCTAAAATTCTTTCCATCTCCTATCCCAGTTATATTTTACTCAGTAAAAGTAAGGCAGTTTGCTGCTATCTGAAATAGACCTTTCCAAAGTTAGCTTGAAACACATCATAATCATCTTTTTTTAAAAAATTTTTTTGAAAGATATATTTATTTATGCATACAAGCTGGGGTACAGGCCAGAGGCCTGGGGCAGTGAGAGGGTTCACCAGAAACAGAGCGGGGAGCAGAACAGGCAGATTGATGGAAATACACTGCTGAGGGGAGCAGCAGGTGAGGCAGGAGAGGTCTGCTGTGCCATGTGGGAATCTCTCTGGCCGGGCATTGAACTCGCGTCGCTGCTGCTGACAGCTCCACAGCATAGCGCCTAACTGCTGCACCACCGGGGAGGCCCTTATCTTCTTTTTTTTAATGGTACATCCTGTGTGTGTGTTTATCTTATAGTTCATTTTCCTTCAATGCCCTGTTACACCGCATTCTTCTAGTCAAATAAAAGAAAATGCTGATTTTATTTGATGCCTGGATGCCTTCTAGGGAACTGGCAAGATACGGACACTGTAAATATTTTATTTATTTGCCAGGACCTTCTACCTCATCTCTCTAGAAATCATTTGTGTGGGCTCCCTGGCTTGTCAACAGTGCAGAGAGAAAAACCAGGAGGGAACTGTGAGGCTTCGCTGTGAGCTCACTGACTGTGAGGAAGTTGATAGTCTACAGGTCAGACACTGAAGGGGGCTGACGCTCACGCCACACATCACACAGAACCCGGATAGGTGGGGGGAGCCATTCTCTTACATGATTTTTTCATCCTGTGAATTGTGGAAACTGCCAGTGTTTGATAGGCTATGTGGGCTAATGAGGGAGTGAACCACACCTCACCTGTTATGATAAGCACGAAGTGTGCTGGGTGGAAGTGCTGGGGAGAGAGTGATACTTTTTGCTTGTATTATGGACAGAAATGACAGAACTTTTATTAAGGCAATGTTGGTTCACAACACTATATGATTCAGAGGTACAGAATTACACCCTTCAGATGCATGCCACCCACCCAACACCAGGGCACCCACACTCCTCCCGCAGCCCACCATGCCCCCTCCCCCAATAGAGCCATTTTGTGTCTAATTTTTTTTTTATCTCAGGTTTGCTTACAAAAGCATCACAATTCCAATTGTGTTGATTTGAATCACTGATTATTCCAAACCCAGGGTTTCTTTCTCCTTTCTGCATCTCTAACCCCAGGAGTTTCTATCAATTGAAAATTGCAGAGGAGTCCAGGGATGTGAATATAAAAATGGAAGCTTCTATGGGCTGATCCTAAACCTTCACCCCCCCACTCCACAGTATTGTGAATACTTTGTTATACATAGCAAAAATGTTTTGAGAATTAAATGGTAAAAATTGGCGGTAAGGGGAACTCCAAAATCAAAGCAATAAAGTTTCTTCCTTCAGCCTGCCCCCTCCTCCTCCCTCCTCTCCTCTCCCCCTCCCTCATCAAAACCCTTAGATCCCCTTTTCCCTTTTAGGCCCCTCCTCCCTCTTGACCTCAGAGCCTCACTGCATTTATTAACATCCACTAATTTTTGTACGAGTTTTACTTTGGTCCTGTACCTTCTGAAGATGAGATACGTAGAGGCAGCAGCCAGAAGTCGTGTTGGAGACATTTCAGTTTGTTCAAACATTTTCTGACACACACAGGGAAATGAATAAAACAGAGCCCTGCCACTGCCTTGCTCTGTGACCTCCAGGACAGATGCAGATATCTTTGTGCCTCAGTTTCCTCATCAATCATGGGGGCAGGGCAGTCCTTAAAGTTCTGAAGATTTGCTCTTTGAGCTCAGTCCCTATTTCCTGAGGGGCTGCACAGCCATAGCCTTGGGGAGTGTCCCCCAAATGCCAAGGTGGTGGTCATTCCACGGGACAGATCTAAGGCCAGCCTCCTTCCCCTTGAGCTCTTGTGCCAGAGTTCAGGCATGGGCTGCACGAGGCTGGAAAAGCCACCCAGGTAAAGTGGCCTCCTGCCCCGTAGGGGCCTTCACCCAGCAGCCTTCTCTCCGAACTTCTTCAGCTGGGGTGGCCAGAAGCTGTATCACTTGGAAGTTCACAGGCAACTTTTAGGCTAGGCTTCCTATGTAGTATGAGAGGTGTTTCTAGGTGGTGGCAGGGAAGCATGAAAAACATTTTAAGAGTTCCATGTTTATCTTAAAGCATAAGCAGAACAAGCAAAGAACAGCAGTAGTGGCAGCAACCACAACAAAAAGCAAAACTTCCGAAGTTGTGATCTCAGCTCTTCTTACTTAGGACAAGCCTGAATTGAAGAGAAAGTTGGTCTAAGCACAGATAGCAAGGAAATCCTATGAAGGCAGTAATACCGTCAGCATTACTGGGTGGACCAAAACCTTGCCCCCAGTTTGGGAAACTGTTTTAGAGGCTTGAGAGATGGGGGAAGTAATAATTTTCTCAAGTCACGAGGAAACAGCAGAGGACCCTGGGAAACATATTTTTGTAAAGAGTCAAATATGCCTTTTTAGAAGAAAGCCTTTTTTTGCTCGGTTTACCTCTAGAATAGGCTGAGTGCCCTGCTAGGACTTTAAAAAGCAAACCGTCTCCCAGGCTGTTAACTGTTTTTATTTTTAAACATGCTTGTCAACGGGCAGGAATCCTGTGGAAAGGGGGACTCCAGTCCAGGGAGAGAATGAGCTGGGGTCCACCCAGCTGGTGCATTATGATAATATATACTGAGCCAGCTGGACACTGAGCAAAGCTGACATTGTGTTGTCAGGGGCAGAAATCGCCCATCAATTTTCCAGATAGGATTTGAGTTCAAATGACAGAAAGAGCAGCCACTGTGTTGAAACTGATGCATGGGGGAGGGGCTGGGTGGGCAGGAACCAGTGAGGCCTAAAGACAGGAAGTGCTGGTACCTCCGGAAGGAGGGGCTGTGTTTTCTCATCTGGTTGCTACCCTTCCTTCTAACCTTAACATCTGTCAGTAGATCCACCTGGCATGATGACAGCCCCGGTGGGGGGAGCTTACTGGTGCTCATTTTAACCCCCTGAGAGAATGTAGTGTTTGCTGCTGGAATAGGGGCCAAATCAGTCCCTGGAAAGCTCGTTTCATGCAGCCACTGCTCATTCATGAAGGAAGCCCAGTGTGGACCCACAAGTTGGAGTGTGTAATGAATCACTTTGAAGCTACTCTGTTTTGTTCCTTACTCTCTTCACATCTCTGAAGAGCCCTCTTTCATTCATTTGCTTCTCCACTCAGCCATTCAGGATTGCCTGTCCCCTCTATGAGACCACAGGGATGCAGGGTAAACTAAGCAAGGCAGGACCAGCTGTTGACCTGATGTGGCATCTAGTCACAGGTGTGTATTTGTGTGTTGATATTAAGCAAAGAGTTGCATGTAGAATGACTGATGCTGCGATGAAGGTGCACCTCTAGAGCAGAAACACAGTCAGCTAAGTGAGGTTAAAACAGCGGACTAGGCTGAGTTGGAAGCATCAGGAACACTTCAAATTTAAAATTAGAATGAGTAGCATTTAGTTAAGTAAAGGGGAAAGAGCCTTTTATGAGTGGGAGAGCAAGTCCAAAACTCCACGTAGGGACCAAATATTCGAAGCTTGTGGGAGGACCAATAAGGAAGGTGTGTTAGTTCTAAGATCCAGTTTTGAGAAAATAAATTTGAAAGTTTCCCATAGGTTGGAGCTAGAGATCCAATGTATTTTCTTAACCACAAGCTAACAGGACTGTTGCCCAGGAGAGGGCCAGCTTGTACACCGGGCTGCCAATGATGCTGTTACCATAGCAGCCCTTGAGGATGCTACCATTAGGTTCACTTTGTAGCCTCTCTTTTAATGTACTTACCAGCCAGAGGGGGGCACCACTGTTATTCTTTCCATTTAGCCAATGAGGGAAACTGAGGCCATTCCTCACTGAGTTGGTTGTGGACAAATGGAACAAAAGTTAGGCCTCTGTTCTGCAGCCTTGGAGCTTCTGAATAGCTGGCACAAGGCAGTCATCATCCTGTTCTTTGTCATTGTTGAGTCTGTGCTAATCCCCTCACGCTGGACTTTAGAGGTGGAGGGAAATTCTCCTGCTATTTGATCATGTAATATAATTCCTGGTTCAATGGAAGCAAATTGATGGTGTTACTCAAAGGCCAATTGAAAAGCCAGGACTGTGCTAAATCCCCAGGGCCAGCTAGCTGGCATGTGCCCTGATATACGGGAAGGTGCTTTTCTGGGTTAGGATAAGAAATCCTGGTATCATGTCACGCTATCGGGCACCCCATCTCAATCTCCCTGTGCCAGCCCTGCAACTTGAAATACTCGGCGGACAGAAATGAAACTTTATAGAAATTAGGTGATCATCATTGTTATCAGATGAACATGATGCCATCAGCATGGTATTCTCATCCTCACAGAAAAGGGACTGACCTGCAGGGAGCAAGAGAAAATCTGAGGCATGGATTGTCCAACTCGGGCACTTTCTGCCAGCCTGCCTTGGGCACCTTGGCTGAGAGATGACCCAGTAATTAAAGTTCTGCTTTGCCGTATGTTGCTGGTCAGTCATCACAGAGGCCCCGACATGGGAGACCAGACGGTAACCAGAGAAGGAAAAGAAAAGTGAAAGACAGAAGTAACACTCCGGAGGCCACAGGGCACAGAAATAGATCTGAATGGACCGAGTGCGCGTCTGACTGCTAAGCATGAAAGTGGAACCCAAGTTCTAATATATTTTTATCCCAATCTGTGGGATTAATCAATATTTTATATGCGAACATATGCTCCTGTGTGGCTGGTTTATTTAATGGACAGTTGCCATCAGCAGGACACCAGTTGTTCTAACCCACATTCATGCCCCCTCCTGGCCCCCTGTGGTTCTGGGCGGGGGGTGGGCAGGAGGACAGCGTGGGGGCCTCTCTCATCGTATCTGTCTCTTTCATCCACCTTGGGGCAAAGTGTGGAAATATGAGGAGACTCGCAAATACAGAATAGATGCAAGTCACAACAGACGGGCTGCTATTTAGAGAAATAATTAAAGTGGGTGTGGTTAGTACAAATCAAGGATTTTAGTTCTTTATTATTTTTGATCTGCTTCTCTTTTGGCCACAATTGGGAAGCTGACAGATACTGAGTACCTACTCTGTGCTGGGGCAGGCCGATGGTTTTAGTTACAGCACGTGTGGGTCTGTAGGGAAGGGGCTACAGCCACGAGGTCCAGTGTATTGTGTCTTTTTAATTTTTTTTTTTTTTTTTTTTGGTAGAGGAGGAAAATGTATTTCTGGTCATTCTTTGCTAAAATCTTCTGGCTGAATCATCAGGCCAGCTGTGCTCTTCCAGTAACTATGATGAGCAAAGATCTATAAAGTCAGACCTCAGATTCCTCTAAATTTTAATTTTGGCAGAATTCTAGAAACCTGTTTTGATTTGGTTAGGCAAATCCTGTGAAATCCAATCTTCTTACTCAAAAGAAAAAGAAAAAAGCAAGTTGGGGAAAATGTTAGTCGGGTACTGTTTTAGGAGGACCTAGTTAACCAGTAAACTTTCATTATTTTCTCTTTATGCACAAAATTCTGTGGTGAACACCATCGATATGGATCATGTCCAGACTGAAGGACAAGTTAGGGGGACCACCCTGCACTTGAACATGCACATTCCATGGTGCTGCTGTCACTTGCATGAGATCTGTGCTAATGTCAGCCCCACGGTGTGCTCGGCAGCCCTCCTCCTAACAATAGAGGCTTCTACGCCAGGGAGCCTGCTGTGGTTGATGCCCCTGTGTTTTAGTTGGCACCTGTGGCATTAATCTAGGATGCCAGTTTTTGAACTTGGAAATAGAAGAAGGTAGAGAGAGATTTTACTACAATTCATATGTGAGGCTGAGTCTTATGGGGAAAATAACTTCACTGGGAAATAGAGTAGTAATTTTCTGTAAAGTTAATAAATATCCACCCTCTGTCTTGGGAATTAGGACTTGCACAAATAAGATTTTATAGGACTTTGGCTGTGTTGATATGCTTGAAGTGGCTCTTTTAGCCAACTGAGCAGAGATTTCAGATAAATACTAAAATTGAAAGGTAGTTTGGGTATTTTAAATACTCACTTTTATCAGCCAATATGAACTCTCAAAGTTTGGAGTTCAAGAGAATCTCTGGTATCCAGTTACCTCATTTGCAAGCACAACTGACAATAATACCTGCTTGCCAACTGCCCAGGGATGATATAAAGGACGGCTGAGATCATGTATGGGAAAAGCCTTTGAAAACCTAACAGTACTCGCTAGTTCTCTGGTGTTGGTTAAGCACACAGCACATCGGTCTGGTTTATGAATGGATGAGATCCCTGCCTGCTGATTTTCAGACACCCATGCCTGCCCAGCTACACGCACGCATGCACGCGCGCACACGAATAAATGTTCCAGTCCCAGAAGTGACTAGAGAATGGGAGAGGAAAGAGTTTACAGAAGGGGTGATGTTTGTTAGATGGGGGATATAAAGAAACAACTTCATGTAGAAGACCCATCTGGATGGTTAATCTGGGTTTTGATGTGTAGGTGGAACTTAACACATAATTAATAATCCAGTAGAAGAAATGAGTGTGTGATGATTCCTTGCAGCTCAGACCACAAAGAGTAAGGATGAGGGAAGCTGAGGCAGTAAGATGGAGTCAGTCTGTGTATCTCTCTACCTCTCTGTCTCTCTGTCTTCATCTTTAAATGACATTTAATGAAAAGTTCATTTTCTTTTTATAGCTGGTTTTCAGTCTTGTTTGTATTTTGTTTAAAAAATTGAAGTAATTTTGGTTTACAATACTGTATGTGATTTAGGGAAATAGGGCCACACCTCTCCAGATATACGTCATCACACCACACCACACTACACCACACCAAACCACACACCTTCCACCACCAAAGCCCCATGTCCTCCACCACAATCCTTTGGACCCCATGACCCCATAGCTGGGTTTTGCAGTCAGATATCTAGCCTCTGTGGTGCTTTATATATTGCTCTACTGAAAGTGGAACACCCACTTGTCTTCACTCTGTGTGCATACACATTCGTGCCTGTGACGTCACTGATCGTCATGGGGAAACACCTGTGTTATAACAAACCCTGAAGTGCAGTATCATCACATGTGTCAGGGAGGGGAGGAAGCTGGCTCAAAACGACAAGGCTTTCAGTAATCAAAGTCCACTTGAATATGGAGCCGTGGCAGCATCCGTGGGATACTGGAGGGAAAAGAAGCATCACTGTTCTGAAAGGCACGGAGAAGGTCGGGCAAGGTTGATTTTTAGATGCTGTTCATATTCAAAACACAGTTTCCTTAAAAAGTCACTATCTATGCTGTCTTGCCTGATGACAGTAGAAATCCTTCAGGAGCAGAGAGCTCGTCTCCCAAGCTGCTTATAGCAAATTGCAGCAAAGCAGAGGAAGGTTGGCTGGGGACTGTCAGTTACTCTGGGAGAGACCTCAAACTATATAAAGCAGAGTTGGCAGTGCCCATGGTTTGTGTTTATTTTTGGATGAGTCTGTGGCAGTATTCATTGTATGATGGCTGAAATTAATAACTGAGAGGTGATTCTTGTCCTTGCAAGGGTTGATGTGAGCTGTATCCTGGTGGACCAGGTCATGGTCTGAACCCAGCTCTCAGCTGTATGTAGGTTTGGTTTGCATAATACATTCAGAAATGACATATTGGTTGCTGACAATTAGAAATAGATTGTCTGGGAAAACTTGGATTTGCAAATTCCTTTTAGAACACTGGGCAACAAATTTTTACAAAAGTCATGTTACTGAAATAAAATTAGTCATTTCCTATCAATTTGTATGTGCTCAACACGAATATGACAGTCAAATTCTAATTTTGGCTCTAGTTTTTTGGTAATCTGCAATAAATTGATGTTTACATAACAAAATGCATGCCAATAGTAATAGACCTATGGTTAAAAATCAAGTCATAGACTACTTCTTAGATTTCTTCGCTTGTCTCTTGTACAGCTGTTCAGGAATAGAATAGATGGAAGACGGTTTCCATTGTGCAAAAACATGGCCTTGACTCAGTTTCAAAGAGTCTAGAAATAGTCTCCATTCTTGTGGGTCATGAGTGATTTCTAAGGCATTCATGAGGCCATCAATATCAGAACAGAATACCAGAGTACTTTCTGAAGAAAGGCTCCACCTGCTGGTGGCGCTTTCGATATAACGTAATTGTGATACCATCTTCTAGAAGATTCCATTGTTGGGTCTTTTTTTTTTTTTTTAAGATTATTTATGCATACAAGCTGGGGTACAGGCCAGAGGTGTGGGGCAGCGAGAGGGTTCACCAGTGACAGAGTGGGGAGCAGCATAGGCAGATCAACAGAAATACACTGCTGAGGGGAACAGTGGGCGAGACTGGAGAGGTCTGCTGAGCCATGTGGGAATCTCCCTGGGTGGGCATTGAACTTGCTTTGTCGCGCTGACAGCGCCACAGTGCAGCGCTTAACCGCTACGCCACCAAGGAGGCCCCATTGTTGGGGTCTTGATCCTAGCAATTCTGCCTTGTTCTTGGGTAAGTCCAAATCATGAATCAGGTCATTTAGTTCTTCCTGTGTGGGGATGATGATGCACCACAGTGAAAATGTGGATCGCTGCATGCTGATGGAACAGGACAATAAAAGGTCGTCTCAGCCTTGTCCTTATCAGATGAATTAAGAGAATATTCTGCTGGAGGTTCTGGAATAGGAAGTCCCTCAATGTGGAACTGGTCTCAATGTAGATGGAATGTTTGGGTAGACTATTCTTGACTTCTTTTGCTCCATTATTCTGCCAGAAAGAGGAGGAACCAAGTGGAAGTAACAGTCTTTATGTGGTTGCTTGGCTCTCTCCACACCATGGGGACTGCAAACGGCATTGATGGTCTTTTGCCATTGAACCACTGTGAAAGCTGTGTTGTACATATCACAGCATATATGTAGGACCCAAGGCTTGTCTTGGTCCCCAACCTTGCATCCGAAGTAAAGATAATAAAGCTTCCTCACTTGAGAAGTGATACTTTTTTTCTGGTTGGCAAATGTCACTTCTCCACAAATAGAGCAGAAATTGTCCACGCTGTTAACGCACTTTCGAGGCATTACTGTTCTGTATTGTGCCTAAATGGGTAAAATAATAACAGTTCTATGGAACAGTAGCTTCAACTGTCTCGCACAAAGTCTGAAATATTTTCAATGCTCAACCTTTCCGTCAGGGCTTTCTCTAGTGCACTGCTGATGTCAGCTTCCTTCAGCAGCTGCCTGGCAGTAGTATTGCATTGCATCAGAAAATGATGCAATCAACTCTGGATGATGTGTACATGATGGTATTATGCAATGTGATGCAATATTACATGATTCTAGACTGATTTAGGATGTTATTGCAGTCCTATTGGATAAATTTATACAGTGAAACATATAAAACAAATTATATGAAGTATTTTCAAAACGAGAGCTAATAAAAAATTTTCAGGGTTATATTCATGTTCAGCACATCATGATACTACAGATTAGGGCCTTTTTAAATCAGTAATAATCTCACTGTTGACTAGTGTAATCAGAAGAGGTGGTATGGCCTGACCCATATTCTCAAATGGTATCATTTAGGTCAAACTGAAATGTTGTATCCATTTTGAATAGTCTCTTGGTTTTATAGTCAGCTGGCCCATCCCATTGTCCATTTGCTGCCCGTTTTATTCACTTGCCTTCTAGGCTAACCCTGCTAGCATTTAGTCTCTGATTCTTGTTATAAGGATTTGCAGTTATTTATAGCACTCCTGGAATATGAAAGGCATCTCACAAATAGTAGCTCAGATTATTCTTAATCAAATACAAGCTCAGTTATTTAACCTTATCCTTTTCAATAGAACTTCCTTGGATGATGGAATTGTCCTATCCCTGTGCCATTTGTCACTTTGATTGTTACTAGTCACAAGTAGGTACTGATTGCTTGAAATATGGCTAGTTTGATCAAGAAAATAATTGATATTTTTATAATTTTAATTAGTGAAAAATTAACTTTCAGTAGCCACGTATGTATTGGGCAAAGCAGATGTGACGAATGGGCTTGGTCATCTAGTCAGGTGCCCTAATGCAGCATAAAACGTGGAGAACAGGAGGGAGGGTTGTATTTAAGTGTGTTCATTTTATGAGAGATTATGTAGAGCTGGCTTCATCTTTTAGGACCACGTACTTTCAAAAAGGAAACCATTGCTTAACACCCTATTAGCGTTCTTGTCAATGTAAGGAGCCCAATACATAGGTTTTAGAAGATGTTATATCTATATTCCTACTGGTAAGCATAGTTTATCTTCAGTGGGAATGGGAAGTTTTACTGCTCTCTGTTCCCTAATTGTCCAATGAAGGGTATTGCTTAAATATAATAACTGAACTTGCATGTAGAAAAACCTAGTGTGTGTGCATATAGGTATATATCTATATATACACGTGTGTATATATATTTTAAATCGTTATCATAACCATTTTTATTGTTGTATATAGAGAATAAAATGTGCATGGGCACCTGACACATTTTATATGGTTAATAAATAAATGTTCTTATGCTTCCTCTATTAAAGCTTAGTATACTTTAAAAAACATTAATTTTAATTGAGATAATGTTGGTTTACAATACTATAAATGATTTAGGGGGAGAGGTACACACCTCTTCAGATGTATGGTACCACACCCACCACCAAAGCTCCCATAATCCTCAAAATGGCTGATTGGGTCCCCTCCCCCTTTACTTCCCACCTACCACCATCTTCCTATGGGGGATTCCTAGGGTTTGTTTTGGTTTTGTTGGTTCCTTTGTTTTATCTCTGTATGTTCCACATATGAATGAAATAATCTGACATTTTCTTTCTCCTTTTGACTTATTTCACTTAGCATCATCCCCTCCAATTCTATCCATGTTGTTGAAGATGTAAGAGTTCATCTTTTTCACGACTGAATAATATTCCACCATGTATATATTGTTTCTTCTTCATCCATTCCTCTTTTGTTTCACACTGAGGTTGTTTCCAAAACTTGAGCCTATATTTTTTGATGGCTGATCATCATGGCATAAATCCAAGAGCCAGTGTTACTAAAGGAAAGGAAAACAAGGGAGCCCTGCTAGATAATCAGAGTAGTCCTGGATTGTGAGGCTGAGATCCTAGGAGTGTGGCACACCCCCAGGGCATCTGAAAATCACCTGCTGCAAACCATCCACTAAGTAGGATTCTAAAAGCTCCCTCTTTTGGGCTACTTATTTATATTTTGTTTGCTCCCCCATGATCAGCAGCAGTCAGAGTCACCCCTTCCTTCCTTTGTCACATGGTTAGAAAGCCCAGAATTGGTTGCCTGGCTCTAGGTAACGACTTACCTGCCAAGTCAAAGTTTTTCAGCTGAGAAATGAATAGATCATTGCTGCTAGGAATACAGGCACCTCTTGGAGATGCTGTGGTTTGTTCCAGACCACTACAGTAAAACCAGCAATGTAATAAAACGAGTCATGTGAATTGTTTGGGTTCTCAGTGCATATAAAAGTTATGTTTACACTTTACTGTTGTCTGTTAGGTATGTAGTAGTATGACGTCTACAAAACATTGTACGTACTTTAATGAAATCTGACACAGAGGCAGAAAGTGAGCACATGCTATTGGAAAAATGGTGCTGGCAGACTTGCCCGAGGCAGGGTTACCGCCCCTTGAACCTGTGAAATATGTAACACAGGAAAGCGCAATAAAGTGAGGAGGGCCTGTGTGTCCACAGGGGGCAAAGTCAGCCCACTTCACTCAAGAGGAAACTGACTTATCACCTCCTCCAGAAAGACTCTTTAAAAATATGGAAAACCTAATGAAAATGATAGAAAAAGTAGGTGTAGTTATTATCAAGTATTGGTTAATACCAACCATCTTGTAATAGGAAAAAATTAAGCAAAACACATGAGAGTATTTTCTGCTTGGATTGTTCATTCAATCGAAAAATCTATGTCATCTATTCTTACAGCCAGATTCTGCAGACGGGGCACCAGGTCTTCCCTTTCATCTTTTTGGGCAAACACCAATGTAAGAGCCCTATTAGGACAGTGAGTTGAGTTCTAGAATTCATTAGGAAGAACAAGACAAGACCCACTCACCCCCAAAGTAGAGTCTATATGCCATAAAATTCCTTCCTAGCAAAACATGTTTTCTAGAAAAAGACCAAACTGATACTCATGGAGATTTACTAATGAAATGTTAGACTATTTGCAAGCATCTGTGTGTGTTTAATGTGGAATTGTGTCCGGCTTCCAGACACAAGGAGACTAAAAATTCATATTCAGATAAGGAAAGACAAACCTTAGCTAACAGATGGAGCAGAGTTTCAGTGTAAAGGCTTAATCCTATCAGGCCGATTCCTGCACGGCCATCTGGGTAATCCAGCACACACATTCAAGACCTGTTAAAACGATGAGCCCCGCCAAGATTAACGTCACAGATTTTCCACTAGACTTGCTCATATTTGACTTTATGATTTTCCAGGTCCAGGAAGATTGCTTGTGAATAGAGACTTGAATATTCCTTGAAGTGGCCTGTGGGTTTTTTTTTTTAACCTAAAAATTGTTTCCCCTTTTCACAGTATTGGTTGCCCATTTCTGGAAAGTTGTTTTCATTTCCCTTTCTTCCCTGATTTTCATACCTAGAACGTTCCTTACACCAGGATAATAAATAGATGTAGGGTAAAATAATTTTGTGTAGTAATCTACTTGTTCGGAAGTAAGAATTATTTACTTATCCTATAATTGGAGGCAAGTAAATCTACTACTGTTGCAACAATACCCCATTGGATCCCTGAGTATTTCATGGTGGGGTTTCCCCACCTGCCATGATAACTCTGCCCCATTGCATTGCCATGGCATACCTGACAATCATAGAATGACAGACAAAAGATAATTCACAGTAGTATTTACCATCACTGCTCTAGGGTTAATCTATTGTACACTTTAATTTTGGGTTTGGCACGCCAGCCACGAGGTGGAGAATCATGCATTCACATTTTCTTGAGGTATAAAGTTCCGAATATCCCAAGTGTTTTTAACAAGTAATTTTTGCGTATTATAAAACAATGCCGTGTTGGGTGTCAGCAAATCAAAAAGCCTTCAAGTCTCTCAAGTGCAATTTATAAGTTACAGATGCATCAAATTGTCAAGATTTCTCACAGCTAAATTGTTCAATAATTTTGTGCATGAACCTGCACAGATCTCTGGATCTCAGCTAGGCACACTCAGAAATCCAAAAGTACTGGCCTGGGTTGTTCAGATCATAGATGTGCCTTCAGGGTTTCTGCCCTTTCCTTGCTCAGGTACTGTGTTCACTGATGGTGGAGACATTTTGCTAATTTGGAATAGAATAGGAGAGCTGCAAAATAAACAGGGAGTAGATACAATTTGGGCTTGCACTATATTTGGCAAATGGCATTGTTGGAAATTTAGCAGTAGCACTGAGTTTAGATATACCTAGATATTGCCACTTGTGAGCTCTGCTAGGTGCAGAGGGCTGTTGCTTACGTTTCCATCTAGTGACTGAGTTACTCTTTTCTCCTTTTCTGTGGATCTAATAAGTTCTGTCAAAGCAAAGAGCTTTCTTGCCAAATGAAGTCAGTTTGGAACAAAAGGTGAAAAAAAAATACACACACACACATACACACACATATACATGTATATATGTAAGTATATATATATATATGCATGTACATATATAAATATGATTCTTTGTCAAGTCATATCTACATATGCCAGAGGATAGGGCAATCAATGCAGACCAATAACAGAACAAAATAAAAACCCTAATACATTATAAAATGTTTAGCTGCATATAGCAATTACTGAAAGAAAAATAAAGGAAGGCAGAAATAAATCTAGTAGTGCAGGTTAAAGCAGGAAAAGAAGTATTAAAATGAAATTGCTGCCCTTTGAATGAGGAGCTGTTGAGTTTGCTTGTTGATTAGCTGGCCAATAGTGGAAGGTTAGCTTTCTGAAAGGGAAGCTGGCACACACTGCTGCCAGGGTTCAGGACAGCATTCTAACTGCTGCTGTTTCAAAGGACCCCACTTGGAGCACCGGCAAGCCTAGAATAGATTTGCCTCCTGCACGTGGTGAAAATCTTTTGGTCTGGTCTCTCCTCAGTGTCCTCCTTGCTGGCGGGGCAGGTGGTGTTCGGAATCATAGGAAGCCAGAGCCGGTGCTCCCGGGCTGTGAGTGGTAGGAAAGTCATCATTTCTCTCCCAACTCCAGCAAAAACAACAGTTTCGACTCAGCAGGAAGAGAGGATGTCTGTGTGCTGGGGGTCCAAGTGCCAGTACTCGGTGTCCCCATCATTCTTGGCTGTGGTGCTTCCAAGCACAGCCTCTCCCCACCCAGGCTGATACAGAGACAGAAGCCTAAGATTTTATGGGGTCACAAGTGTCCTGTCGGGTGAGCTGAGCTCATGCATTTTGCAACCTCTTCTGCCAAGTCTCTGAAATTTGGGACAACAACATAAAAGTCAGTTCCTCTTTTCTGAAAAGATCACCATTAATATTCATTCCAGGCCCAGGAGAGCCTTCAACAGGCATTCTGCTTTGGAAGGATGTGTGCCAGGTTCACCCCTTCAGTAAATTTACTTCAGTAAATTTAGTAAATTTAGCTCCGTTAGCAGGTTGCTGCAGCGGAAGTTCTGAGGAAAGTTTTACAATAAACAACATAACCCAAAACAGTGAGACCATAGGGTACTGTAGTAAATCAGCTCAGGTTAATGGGGGCGCTGATGCTGACAGTAACAGCTATAGCAGCAACTAGCATGCTTGGTGCTTATCACCTAGGAAAGCCACAAAACACAAGTAGACTTCATGCCTTTTGACAGACGTCTGTGAGGTGGGCACCCAGGTGGCAAGGACTGCCTAGAGGGGTCAGTGACTTAGAGAGGGTTAGAGGCTGCTACCAGTTTACAGGAGTGGGAGGGTGGGATTTAAATAGCTGAGCTCTTGCCCATTTGCAAATTCTGTGTTACTCTGGATGCTAAAATCTGCTTCACAGAATTGCATCTGTCTGTCTTTACTCTGAACTTAGTAAGGGCTGGTGCCAGCATCTTCACCTCCATGGTAAGCATCCTATGTGCTCTTGAGAAATGCCCATTCGAGAGATCTGGTTAAAAGAATGCTGGAAAGGAAAGTTGACATCTTTTCATATGTCAACCACTGGAAATGGAAAATAACCTAAAGTCCATTCCAGTGGCATTTCATCTTGAGATCTAGAATAGGATTAGGACATGGCTAAATTTGTCCATTTTATCAATTGATGGAGAGCTGTTTCCCCAGTGTATTTAAATGCAGGAATGGAAAAAAGCCCCAGACAGTGCATCACTAATGAGACCTCCTTAATGGGACACAACTGTCACAAAAGCCTCATTTTGGGGATAAGGGATGATCAGTGCTGTGCCCAGGTCGTCTATCTAGCTCACCCAAACAAGTGAGGTATTGATCACCACACAAAGGGATTTCAGAGGCAAAAGTAAGAGCAGCCCCAGGACCCTGCTGATAGCTGCACACACCACTAATTCACCTCAATGGGCAGCACCTCTGAGCTCAATTAACCCTTATTCCCAGGGCCACCCATAAACCCCGAGGTAAACATGTCTCTCCTGCCCTCGCTCTCTATCAATGAAATAGATCATTTCTATTGGAGGCTGAGGTGCGATTCTAGCTTATAAATTCACCTCGCTAATAAAGATGCTTCCAATGTGCACCAGCAGGCCCTGGAATCTTGTATTATTGATTCTGTAAATCAGAAAATTTTAAACTGCTGAGGGTATTTTCAGTTTCTTCAGCTTTCCGTGGCAACTGGAAGGAAATATCAGGGCTCTGGAGGTACAGCAGGTGACAGCAAATGTCCCATAGTGCCATTGTGTGCACACAGAGCATTAGTTGTTAAATATGGACTGGAGCCCAAGAAGTTCCTTTCTTCCTTTTTACCCTGTCTTCTCTGTCTTTCCCTTCTCACCATGACCATTGTTCAGAAGCAAATTGGAAATCTGGTAATTAGGCCCTGACTCACGGTGTAGTCTTAGAGTCCTGAGCCAAAGTTCAACGCCCTGAAATGAAATTTAAACCAATTAATCTGTTAGATTTTTATCGCTGGTCCGTGTTTTCTCAGCAATTCCCCCAGCACGTGGCCTTTGATCAACTCTCATACAAACGCTAAAATGTGTGCCTGCTGCTAGCAAGATGGGAATGACATTAACATGGTACTCATAAAACAATCAGAGCGGAGAAGCCCTCAAACAGGCAGGGCATGGTAATATTTAATAAAAGCGCACACATAATCTTCAGAATTAGCATTTTGTGCCTTGCAGTACCTTTGGGAGAAGAGCTTTTATTTGTGGAGTGATCATTATTATAACAAAGAAGAGCTACCTAATAATTTCCACTTTAACTCTTCGATATGCCACGAGCATTTCAGAGCCATTATGCTAAACCGTGGTGGGGTAATCATGTTATTGTCATAGTTTGAAGGAAGGAAAATCTCTACTTTGGTGGCTCTTGCGGGTAGGGGAGAGGTTACAAACCCCCTCCCCCCCAAAAAAAATCCCTCAACCCAACCCAAACTTTTCTTTTTTATGAGATTTAGAACTCAGGGCTGTGTCGTCTTGTGGACCTCCAATACGTGAGGATTCATGGGTGAGGAAGAAAGACTCTCCTATTCATCAAATCAAGAACTTGCTAATAAAATCCTCCTCCCCCATTCCAAATATTTTCTTGGAGATAAGAATTATATGGATTGTTATGTTCCCAAGTTGGGTCAAACTCTCCTGTAAATCTATTCACCTTGGAATTCCCAGCCACACATCCATGGTTGACTATTACAAATGCCCGTTCCTTGTCCTTCTGTGTCGCTCTGGATAACCTGAGTGAAAGAAAAGCAAGTCAGTGGCACCTTTGGATTCTCTGAGCTTTCTCAGAGAAAACATCGTGAGAAAGAGGGAAGGGGGGTTTGGGGGACTGGGGAGACCAGGGTCTGTCTCAGGGCTTTCATTCTATTTTAAGTTAGCATCAATTTATTCTAAAAACTACCACCTTTATCTCTGAGAATGAAATGCTCTGCTGTTACTTAAATTTTTTATTATTATAGCCTATTACCTTATTATACGCACATGGATAAAACTCAGACCCTGCAGTTATCTATAGGTAGCTTCCCCTTTTCCATCAATTTCGCTCCAGTCACATTTCTTTTTCATCAGGACCCTCTGGGGACAGCTGGCACAGCCTCCCAGCTCTTTGTCCACCGTAGCTCGTCCCAGAGCTGCGTGCATGCACACGCGAGCACACGCTGGCTCATATGTATCATTTTTTAAATAAGCGGGATCACACTATTCATTATTCTGTAAATTGCTTTCTTCACTTACTAACATATTTTGACATCTTTCCATGTCAGTTTATAGAAATGGTTTTCATCCCTTCTCATGACACTCTTCATATTCTATAGTACAGATGTGTCATAATTTATTTAACCACTCCCTATTGGGCCACCTACAATCTTGACTTTTTCTCACTGTCCGAATGCCACAAACATTGGGTACTTGCAATTGGGGTCACATTGGCGAGTATTTCATGTTCTGCTTTTAGTTTGGCAAGTTTGTGATCTGGATTAAAGTATAAAATGCTGCTCTGGGAGTAGAATCTAGCCGATAAACATTTTGTTTAGCTTCCACATTTTTTAAGAAATGCTGAATTAGTTGCCAACACTTAAAGATTGGGAAAGTGTCACATAAAACCCTAGGTCTGGCTTCTTTTGAAAGAGCAGATGAGGAGGCCGCCCTGTGTGGAGTCAGCCAGGCCCGAGCCTCGGGGCTGCTCCTGTCTTGGAACGGGGCATGTTTTATGGTCCACTAGTGTCTCCACCACGTCCATGGCTTCCGCGATTCTGAGTGGTCATCTCAGGTTTACTCAGAGACCCCAAGCCTCTGTATTCACTGGCGCTTCCGCCTTTGGCCTGTATGAATGTGAGTTCTTTAACAACTGTTCTTGGGCCTGATCCATATAGCTGATCCATAGAGTGCTTTTTACCCTATTATTGACATTATTTAGAGTGCTGACTTGAGGGGACTATGATGTTGAGGAGACTATGTTGTTGAATACTTAGCATCCTTGACCTCAAGGTACTAAGTGCCAGAATTACCTACTCTGCACCCCTCTCTCAGTGGAACAATCTTGGTTACTTTACTTATTTTCTAAACTTCCAGTGGGAAAGTACCATAGAGCATCCTCTATGAAGTGATACGGCATAAGGATGTATAGGCGTGTTTAGAAACTTTGAGGTCTACAGGTAGAAAGGGCTGCACGACTGCACTCTTCTAAGAATGGAGTCTTGTCTCTGAGCAGGGGTGGCTGAAGGTATGCTTTTTTTTAATGGAATTTCTTCTCTAAAAACTTAAAGATGGTGTCCTATCTTGTATCATCAGTTCATCTCTAGAAGCTCAATAATTTTTCTGTCCTCTCATCAGCTGACATGTGGCTTCGTTTCTGGATGGTTGCTCATAGGATGTGATCACCCTCTTAGGAAATGCTTGAAAGTGCACGCATGTGTATACACAACACATACACATCACACACACACTACATACACGCCACATGTCCCCCACACCCCCCACCTCCCACACACCCTACACACACCGCACATACACACCCCACACCACCCCACAGACACCCCCCACACCCACATCACACACACACCTCCCACATACACCCCCCACACACCCACATCTCACACATACACACACACACACACACACGACACACCACACACCTGTGCACCACACATATCACACACACACACCCTTATATGCCTTTTGTATCCTGCAAAATAGCAAATGGAGAGAAAGGGGTGGGGCATCAAGTGCAAAGCCAGCAAGTCTTGACGATGCCTTTGTATAAACTTGCCTGTAGGAAAGTCTTTGCTTCCTTTGTGCAATGGTGAGAAAGCCAGGAGAAGACCAGATTTAGCTCAAGAAAGATGCCTGCCTGATTAAAAAACAAAATTTAAAACAGTAAAAAGCAATCCTCAAACTCATATAGATGTGAACGCCAGACCATTTTGTGGTTTCTGAGGTTCATCTTAGGGTCCGGACTTAACGATACCACGCTCCTCCATGCTGACCTCTCAGGCGGGGCGCTTTTGAGCCCAGTTCAGTCAGACCAAGAACTGTTCTGCTCAGAAGCACCTGGGGAGAGGGCAGCGCCTTCCCCACTGCATGCGCACAACCGAGTATTCTGAGCTAAAAATGAAGAACTGAAATTTTGAAACACTAACTAGAATGTTTCCAAACTGCCTGTAGCTGAAGAATTTTATACAGTTGCTAAACGTAGTTTGTTTCTCTTGTAAAATCGCTTGGACTCCCGTCATCTACCTTGGCTTGGGAGTCTTCAATCATGCATTTAGATATTTTCACTTTTAAAGTGAAATTTTAAGAAAAAGTGCTGGGACCATTGGTCCCCCCGTATAAGTGTGTAAAGATGGGACAAGAATATTCAAGTCATGAATCATTTACCTTTTCTTGACTAATTATTTTTTTTGGGGGAGAAGGTGGAGGAGAGAAGAGGCGTCAAAATTGCCCAGTTTTAGTTGTAAACGCATTGCTGAGTTCAGCCAATGTGAAATGTTTAGTTTGGATATATCCAAATTTCTCTGTGCAATTTTATAAGATGAATTTGAATCAAAATCAAACCACGTCCTTCGTGCTTGTGTGGTGGCGCGTGAGCTGGGGTCCCACCGGGCTGGGCTTAATGTTTTCTTTTCTTCTTGCGAAAGTTAAAGGAGGACATTTTGCCAAATTTGACGAAGTCCAATAATTATTTTGCCAATTTTTTTTTCCCTGTTAAAATTAACTAGTGCTCCCTTTGGCTTCAGTCCTTGGAAAGTGAGTCTTGGATACTTAATAAACTTTTTATTAAAAAAGAGGATGTCATTTTCTCTCCTTGCACAGTTATCCCCCTTGCTAGAGTTTTGCTTTGTTCCTGTTCATAAAAGTTATCACATGGACAGAAGGGTGGCATCACGGACTTGAATATCTGTGATGGTACTTGGATGCCCTTGGAGGAATTTCAAAGACATTGTCCTACAGTGACATTTATTCCCAGCAATTCTGGGGAAGTATGCATGTTCAACTCCAGTCTATTTTGAATCACAGGATTTGCAAATTAGTTCCCATCTCCAAGGGCCATTTATGAGGGTAAGAGAAGAGAGATGAAATGTTGAGAAAAGTTGGTCGTAGGGTTTTGTGCCTGGGAGTGACTACAAAGCAAAGGGTCATGGGACTCTGGTTGAGCCCTGAGTCAGCTACTTGGTTACGTAATTTACCCTGCATGACCTGCATACTTTGCAGCTATAAAATGAGAGCTGTTGGTTGAAAAAAATCTTCATGATTTTTAATGAGCCATGTTGCTCTGTTAGTGTTACAGATAGAAGGTGTGGAGCTAGACTAAGTTCTTGCTCCAGCCTCCTCTCTTTCTGGCTTCTCACTGTACAGAAATGTTGATCTAAAAATCCATGGGTTTTCTTTTTATGAGGTATATTTAATAATGAAACAGTCCAGTAAGGTTTCCAGAGTATTTTGAAAAGTCATCCATTTTTGTTTTAGTTTTTAACATTTGATAAATTTTGTTTCTATGTCTTGTCTGATAAGATTTCAGGTTTGAAAAAGATTGGGGTAAAAATATGTGCATATATAAATCTTCATGGACAAAATGAAAAGAATGCTTCTAAAAACTCAAACTGCACCCTTAGGTTGCAGGTCTTAATGCAGCTAGGAAATAACTGAGGTCTTGAGGGACTTGCTGTTAGTGAGAAGATAAAAGATTTTTTTTTCTTTTTCTCAAGTCTCCCATCATTAACGTTTGGTTCTAACAGCAGTCTCCTTTTCTTTTTCATGTGTGTTGAAAAGCAGCTACTCCCTGTATCAAAGCCATCAGCCCGAGTGAAGGATGGACGACGGGTGGCGCCACGGTGATCATCATAGGGGACAATTTCTTTGACGGGTTGCAGGTCATATTCGGTACCATGCTGGTCTGGAGTGAGGTAGGTGTTGTCTGAACACTAGAATCGAATAGTTTGGTCTGCTTGACGATACTGTCTGTGCTTGAATTTCTAATAGACCATAGAATTTAGTGGTACCACCCAGGTGGGCCAGCTCTGCAGGACTCTGGGAAACTGAGAAGGGTGGGTAGGGATCACTGACACCGTCTACTGGAGGGACTTCCGCTCCTTGACCTGGAAGCCCGGGGAGATCTCCTGTGGCGTCCTTTGTCCTGTGAGCTGGCTAGGGTGTGAGGTCCTGTCCTAGGCTAGGGATGGGCAAGGAGAGGCACAGTCACAGGGTGTCTTGGAAAAACCCCATTCCAGACTTTAGCGAGGTAGGTGTCTTTATCTGTGGATGGAGCATGTTGCAGGTGTCTCTTTAAGCAACACTATTTGGGTAACAGTAATAATCGAAGTGGAGATGACGGGCCAAGGGAACCTAGAAGAACCCACCCCCTGAGGTGCAGCTCCCAGCCACCTCAGCGGATGACGGCACCCTGGTGCCCTGACCCTCTCTGTGTTCTGTGCTTTCCAAGGCCTCACCTGCCCGTGCACTTGTCTGGCCAACATCAACCTTAGCTCCAGATGACATTTATACAGGTGCCACGCACACTCGCTTTGCTTTCTAAGTTTGGAGTCAAGATTTCTTAGCTGGTATGCCCAGAAGCCCTCCTCTTTCACAAGAATAGAATCGAACCACATTTGTAATGTGTAGCCTAGAGCTCACATATCCCTCTGGCTTTACTGGTGGTCGTAAGAATTGCTCAACTTTATTCAGACTTAAGATGTGCTGCGCTCTTGACATCAGTCATCTCGATCTTCTCTCCTCCCCAGGAGGGAAATGCTCTCAGCACACCTCTTTTCTTGATAAGCAAACTGAAACTTAGAGGCACGTATTTCTGTGATCCCCTGGGGCCCATGGGGTGCCAGTGCTAAGTAGGTGGCCACACAGAGAACCTGGTAGCAGAACTGGAGCGAGAACTCAGATTTTCAATGTTCTCGTCTCGCTGTCCTTCCATGACACCACTGTCCTGTCCATCTATGTCATTGATGTGTGTTTTCTCTTTAGCGGGGCCGCAGTGATCAGCAGAGCTAAGAATGTGAGAGTTGAGCATGTTTATCTTTCCAGAGCAGAACAGAGTCTGCCCTTCCTTTTAAGCCTTCTGTGTGCACATCTCTCTGCCAAGAATCTGCTTGGCCAAGCCCCTTGCCAGCCCCGCTGCTGCCTTTGTATTCCCCACGCAGCCAACCAGCGGCAAGCATTTGGCCAGAGAATCAAAGTTCTCGTAAAGCTGAATCAGGGATGGGCCTCTCATTCCACCCAGCAAACTGTGGTCCAAGTTGGAACATGGCAGACAAGAAAGGTGGACTGAGCTCCCCCTCCTGACAGCATCCTATTCTTCCTGGGAACCATCAGGGTATAGATACAGAAGCCTCACACACAAGGCAGACTACTGCCAGCTGGGTTTCTTCACCTCTGCAGTCCGCAGACCCTCACACGGACAGCCAGGCCCTGTGGTCTCGGTCTTCAACCCTCTCTCTCCCTTGCTGTACCGCTCACTGGGAGAGAAGAATAAATGCAAGTTGGACATCTTGTTCCCTGTCACTGGTCAAAGCGAGGCTGAGAAGTGTGTTAGAAGTGGCAGTGAGTCTTAGTGGCCGTCTGAGAAGAGGCGTGTTTGGCTGGTGGTTCCTTTCAGAAGCCGGTGACTGGGCCCAAGTACACCTCATGGGCTGTGGGATAAGACTTGGGCACTTCAGTCATTGATTTGAACCTCCAACTTGTTTGTAGTCCAGATGCCCAGTTTCTTCTTGGCTCCCCCACTCCCTTGGTCTCCCCTGGGAACAGTTAAGGAAAGTTAAATTCTAACTTAGATTTTATCCAAATGACTTTCAAGGACCACAAAATCAATGCAAGTCATGAAAAGAAAAACCCATTAAGGCCATACCTTTATCCTCTTCCACCTTCCGACCCTCCAGTACCTCCACGGCCACTGCCCCCGTGGGCCAGAAGCCCCTCACAATGGATCTAGGAGTGAGGGTGGGGGTGCAGATGCATGCTCGCTCTTTTTCCACCCCCTCCTCCCAAACTCTGTCATTTGTGGCTATGTCATAAATCAACTATGACCCTTTCTTGGTGGAAACCGACCTTGGAGTTTCCCCATATGTTTGAACAGATATTCCTTTAAAATAAATCAGTCCCCTGCAGCATTAGCAGTTGGTTGTCTGGATGGAGGACTTTAATTTGAGCTGTCATGATCTTGATAATCTTGACAGTCAGAAAAACAAGACTTGCAGAGGTAAACCTCTCTGTTAACATTCTAAACTACTGATATCTTTAGAGTTTCACATACATCATTAGGCTGTTAGGATTTTCTCTCCCTTTTAGTATAGGGAAGAATTTGATAGTGCTTCCAATCCAAAACCCACTGTAATGATGAAAAATTGAGGAATAACTCACATTTACTAAGGGCTTATCTTGTGTGGACACTTTTTGAGTATTATTTTGCTTAATCTTCATGAGAGCCCTGCATTAGATATTCTTGTTATTCCCATTGTGTATATGAATAAGCTGAGTGTCAGAGAGGTTTGGAAACTTTCCAAACATCACACAGCCAAATGTTAGAGATGAAATTTGAACTACAGTGAATATATTTACAGATGAAATAAAAGCCCACAATTTTGAGAATAAAAACCCAGGATCTTGAGAGAGGGAAGAGGGATGTAAGAGGAGAAGAAAAAGTGACCTGCACAGCAGTCCAGATGGTCTAGAAGTAGAATAGTGACAGCAATAGCAGTAGTAACTGGGGTGGTGTTTTTAATCAAATAAAATTATAGTGCCTTCTCTTTTGGTAGGGGCAAAAATAATACCAACCCAATTGGGAGGCCATTTCTCCAGGTTTCCATTGGCTAGAATCAGAACTTGAACATTTCAGAGAAGAGAGCCATGAAAAAAATCCGTAGCTGTGAAATAATGAATTATATAACTCACTTTCATTGGACACTGAGTTTCTGCCAGGTGCTGTGCCAAGTATCTCTGTGCCTTGTGGCAACTTATGCATCATGCTGTTCTCCTTTTACTCATGAGGAAATTGAGACTTGGGGAAATCAGTTTTTGGCTATCAGGAAGTGGAGATGGTATTTGAACCCAGACAGACAGTCCAATTCTAGGACTCGCCACCTTTACTGCCCATCAGTTAGCCTATGCCAGACTCTTGGCCCTACAGTTTTACCTCATCTGACCAGGATGTAATGTCTACCAGTACTGTTGAAGGTTCTTGTGCTGAAGGTATCTTACCCTTCAATGTCATATAGACTTGACATGTAGAGAATCCGAGAGGCAAGAGTGAGCCCTTTGTTTTCAACTCATATCAGTAGTGGTTGGCTTCTTGACTTGGAGGAGGACTCTGTCTTCATGAAAAACACATGCCTGGTGTTGCAGGCAGACACGACCTCTTCCTTTGACTGTGTAAGTGACCTTAGATGAGACAGTCTGGACCTCCTCTCTAGCATAGGCCCCTAACCATCCCTTTGTCTCCAGCTATGTGAATATATGCCATCTCTAAGATGTAGTTCTTTTAATTTTCAATAAGCTTTTATCTTCTCCTTACTCTTTAGCCCAAAGCACTCAGGAAGCAGGCTGGTGGCCCAGGACAAGCAGATAACGTTTTAGATTAGCAGATGATGCTATTATTTGGAGGCTTTTTTTAGCTGGAGAATTTTAAGAAGAGCCAGAGAAAATAGGGCTGGCTTAATTTACCCTCATCTGTGCTCTTCCCCTACCAACCCAATCTTTTGCAAATGAGTAGTTCAGTTTAGCTTGCTGATTGCCCCCCGAGGGTTGGGAAAAAGAAAGTGGCACTCCATTGCTCCTAACTTGGGGCTGCCTTCTGTGAGCTCCCAAGTTTGGGGTGAGCCACCTGACTTCTTGTGAATTTACTTTGCAATCTTTATTACTATTCCTTACTGTTTCTTACCCTTTTTCCTTTCTTTCTGGAAAGCAAAATTATTTTATCAGTATTCATGTCTCCTTATCATGCCTGACCTCCAAAAGACTTAAAAAGGAATCTTCATAGTGTTTCTATGTAAACCCAGGAGAACAACATGGCTGTTGTGTGCTAATGGTTAATGTGGGTTGAGTTTTTCTTGACCAGAGATGGATTTGGTGGCCTTTGCTTTTCCACTAACATGAGATTTGGTGGAGGGAAGGTCTCATGTTCCTGGTTTGTAGAGCTGATCCTATTTTAATATCTCCTGAATTCCTCTAATGCTAAACAATGAATACTGGTTGACTTGCCTGCTGATGAAGGACTATGGGTGACAGGCTAGACTCTGCCAGATCTGCTGTTTTATGGAAAGACAATTTGCTTCCATGTAAAAAAAAAATTAAAGATCCCCATGTATTTTTATATAATGCAGTGTTACATATGCAGTTTAAAATTAGAGAGCCCCATATATTTTTATATAATGCAGTGTTAATATGCAGTTTAAAATTCAAGGTAAGGTCCTAGAAACCAGAATGATAGAGTTGGAAGTAGACTGACCAAATAGCCCATCGAGTTCAGTTCCATGCAGCTGGATCTCTCTCCCAGGCATTTTGGGCTCTCACCATCTATTTATTTGGTGACTGAAACATCTGAGGGAATTTATACAGCTTTTAAGAGGCCATAAAGAAAGTACAATGGTGGTATTGGTGAGGAGCAGAAGGTGGAGGGAACTGAAGACAATCATCCTAGAAAAATAGGACACACCCACATGGTGGCCTGGATCTCAATTATAGTCCTTACAATGCCCCATCGAGGATCTAGATTTTCATCTGTGTTGGTTCCTGGTCCTCAGTTTCCCCATCTGGAGATGAGGGATGTAGACAAATCCCTTTTGAATTCATCTGCAACTCTAGAATTCCTGTTATTTCATTTAGTCCCCAGAGAATCCTCCCAGAGTAAGAAAGGGGCTTGATAATGGGTGAGGAGTGACTTCTTTCTCCCACTATTGTTCTTTTCTTTCAAACACACTTGCTATACACAAATAGCATGTTGACTTGCAAAGGAATTCTTAGAATTTCCTCCAGACAATTTAATTAGCCACAAAATTGGGTCTCCCCATTGATATGTCTTCAGTCAGATGTTGATTGCAATGGTAACCTGAGACTTATGCCAGAATGCTGCTCCAATTCATCTTCCAGATAGTTCTATGGAATATACCAACTCTTTGGGAGAGCACTGGATGCCCTCTGGCAGGTGGGGGAGAAAGACATTTTTCAGTAAGTTTGGAAAATGATGAGTCCAATAAATTTACTAGGTGTTTGTTCTAAGACTTCGTAGGGCTTTTCGGGGGGTATTTTCATACTCTCACTGTTAGTATCTAAACTTCAGTAAGCAGCCTGTCCCAAATTTTTGTGACCACAGAACCCCTTTTTTTTGAGAGGTTCACTTATAGAAGGGTATACTGGTGATGGCTGAGTGCATCTGTATTTCATGGTAATGAAGCAAAATCATGAAACTCAACTATGAAGTGATGGGCTAGGGGAGATGTGAGAAAATGGTCTGAAATATTTGCAGAGTATTATTCAGATCAGACCAGGAATGTTTATAGCCATTAGTTTTTAATGCTGCAAGACTTTGAACAGAATTTTCCTCCTATTTTGCATCTGGTTTTAGTCAGCGTACACTTGACATGAGATGGCATGTGATTTTGTAGGACAGCGATTAGCTCATATAGGAGAAGCCAGAGTGTCATCGCCGCAGGAACCAATCAGCCTCCCATGGGCTCCACACTGTCATTTTCATCCAGATGAATGTTTTCCTCAGCTGCATTCCCAGAGATAGTGAAACCTCTGAGGAGAAATCGAGGGGTGACTAGACTTGGGTAAATGGCAGCTGGGGGGGCTAAGAAACAGTTTTGCTACTTGAATCCAAAAGTTGGAAGATAGGTTTTTTTTTTTTTTGTTTATCATTAAGTTTTTGTACATATGTTTTTATTGAGATAATGTTGGTTGACCACACTGTATACGATTTAGGGGTTCACAACTCTTCAGAGTAGAGTCTATACCATGCCCGTCATGCCATATGTTACCATACCATGTCTACCACCAAGTACCCATAATCCTTCACCAGAGACTATTTGACCCACCCCCCTCTTCACTTCCAACCCTCTCTCCTCTCCCTTTGGTAGCCTCAACAATACAATTAGATTTCTGGGGTTTGTTATGTCAGTTTCTTTTTGTTCCTCTATTTTCCATGTATGAGTGAAATCATCTGGAGTCTTCTTTCGAATAATTTTACTTAGCATCATCTCCTCCAGTTCCCTACATGTTGTCAAGATTTCACCTTTTAATAGCTTCATAGTATTCTACAGTGTCTATATACTAACTCTTCTTAATCCACTCGTCTGTCGTTGGGCACTAGAGTGTTTCCATAACTAGGCTATTGTAAATAGTGCTGCAGTGACTACTGGAGTGCATATATCCCTTTTAATTAGTGTTTTTGCATTATTTGGGTAGATACCTAGGAGTGGAGTTGCTGTATCATATGGAAGATCTATTTTTTACTATTTTGATAAACCCTCATACTGTTTTGCATAGATCAGCCCCACCTACAGTGTACCAGGGTTCCTTTTTATCAATATTCTTGCCAACACTTTTTCTAATTTTTTTGATTCGGCCCATTCTTATATCTCATAATTTTGATATGGGTATAAGGTGATATTTCATTGTGGTTTTAAGTTGTATTTCCCTGATGATAAGTGATAAGCCCAAGATGAGCATTTCTTTCGTGGGCCTTTTGGCCATCAAGGTTTTAAAGTCTGTTCTTTATTCCTGATCTGTTTTCCATGCTTGTGTATACACATGCCTCTGAGAAAGGATTGTGAATCATAACAGGATTGCTCCTCTGTAACCTTCACACATTAATGACTATAATTCATACACACACACTCCTAGAAGCTTCCCTGGCCTTCTTGCTTGGCCTTATGCAGAGTCACAATAATTTGAGGACTTTGAGGGACCTTTCCAGGTACCAGGTAAGGCTGTTTTACTTTGAAAGTGAGGAGAAAGAGGTCCCAGATTTGTCTAGCGACTTATCCCAAGAACTCATTAGCTCTTCAGTGCTGGCGTCACAGCCCACATCTCCCAAAACCCAACATCAACCCCCACTCAGCTTTGCCAGGTACCATGTTTTCTCATGATGCTCCCACAATCTTGTATCATTTATTTACAGCTACAAAGCCTCTAACATTTTGTACATGATGGTGTTATGTTGTTGACACTGTTAATCATATCACATTGTTGTTGAGACACAAATCTACTCAAATAAAAAAGATGAGAAAGACTTCTCAAATACCATCTTTCAAAATTTCATGTAAATGTGGCACGGTGGAAATATGTCTGTTATTTACTTGACAAATATTGGGGTTCACATACATTGAATTTAAAGTTGAGTAAATATATGGCCATGGAGTTAAGCCACATATGGCGCAGCAGACCTCTCCTGCCTCGCCCTTTGCTCCCCTCAACAGTGTATTTCAGTAGATCTGCCTGTTCCGCTCCCCGCTCTGTCTCTGGTAAATCCTTTCACTCCTTGCACCTCTGGCCTGCACCACAGTTCTACTATGCAATAAATAAATCTTATAAGAAATAAAATAAAAATAATGCGTAGTTGCCTACTTTTTCCTAAATATGTACATTCCAAGTATATCTAGTCTGCACTTGATCACCTGCTAGGTAGAAGAGGCTTGATGCAACTTTATAAACTCTATTTGTAAAGAA
Organism: Scalopus aquaticus; assembly: GCA_004024925.1. Taxonomy (NCBI): domain Eukaryota; kingdom Metazoa; phylum Chordata; class Mammalia; order Eulipotyphla; family Talpidae; genus Scalopus; species Scalopus aquaticus. The sequence goes on from PVIJ01003564.1 coordinate 35,558, forward strand.
TAAAAACAACATTCTGAATAAATAGTGCTAAACTTGGAATATGACTTTGAAGAACACCTTTCACACCCAAGTTATTTTATGGGAAATCATTTCTAAATGAGCCAGGATATTAAAAAATAGGATTAAAAATAGTCCAGTTGCCTTTTAAATGTAGTTGCATATTTACAGCCATGCTCACATTTATTCCCCCAAATGCTTTAGTCAATATTTTTATTTTTAATGACCAAGGCTCTTGGACTCTATCCCCTATGTTGATAATTATGGGACTTTAAGAAGACATTTTCAGGTAGTTATTTTCAGCACATTCCGGAGATACACGTATGTACCTATAATTTGAAAATGGAAACCACAGAAGTGTGATGCACGTCTAATTTTAACATATCAAAGACAGAATTCATACCTGGCTGCAGTCATGTGACAAGAAGAAAATGGATACCTACAGAATGTTCTGTTCATGTCACGTGTGTGCTCAGTGCTGATGGCTGGAGTGGCTCCCTGATGGTCTAAATCCTTCCTCATACAACCTTCACAGGATCTCCCTTTCCTAAAGCCACAACTCCCTCCTTCAGGATTCAAGCATGCCACCGTAAGGCTCTGACCTCTATTGTCTGTGTCCTCGCCTGCTATTCACCTTACGTTCCATTCATGTTGTGCACTAGCTGCTCCTTATACCGGTGGGACTGTTCTCCCCTGCAGTCTTGTCTTGCTAATGCCACTCCTCTCTCCTCAGTGTCTTTCTCTGCTTTCTGTGTCTGCATTCTTCTGCCCTTTATCCAGGGATATACCACCTCTGTGCGCTCTCCATTATCTTTTCTGGTGTTGAGTATTTTCTCTTCTTTCCAAATTCCTATATGGTCCTCTCTGTACCACATTATGTCCCTTGCAACTTTCTATTTTTAGTTATTGTGCTTTGAACACAAGTCCTGACCCTTGAAGGCAGAGTCCTAAATTCAGCTTGGTTCCCTGCGGTGCCCCACACAGAGCCTTACACGTCAAAGGCATGAATGAAAACTTGTTGAATGACCCTCTCTGCCCTCCCTCCCTCCCTCCTTCCATTCAAGCCACTGCTCCTTATTAGCAACCATTGTATTCAATGATGCTTTAAGGTGTCAGTAGCAGATAGATTGCAATTTAGCTTTTATTGCTGCGTGTGTGGGTAGGTAGTTTTATTTAGACATATTTATTGTGCAATTGGTATGCACATAAATACCTTAGTGTAAATCTGTTGGTTATGCTGAGGATTAGGTAGTAATAAAAATAACACTTTTTAAGTGATTGATACCAGTGAAGGCCTTCTCTGAGATTCATTACAGGCATTATTATATCAATTAATCCTCATAACAACACTCATTAGGTATCTAGCTCCCTTTCCCTGATCCACCTTCTTCTCAGATAATGAAGCTGAAGACCAGAGAAGTTGAATGACTTTCCAAAGGCCCCACAGCTAGTTATTTGCAGAGCCTGGACTGGATCCATTAAAGTCCATCATCTCTAAACCATCTCTTAGCCATCTTATAAGAATGTGATGAAATCCCATTTATGCAAAGAAGAGTGTTACAATAATCTCAATTCTCCCAAGTTCAACACAATATCAGAAGTAATAAAAATCAAAAGAGAAACATAAAATAACAGTCTGGGGAACAAGAACAGTACTTCTTAACATATTAGGTTATCTGGTTTCTTAGCTTTAGTAAATTAGAAGGAGCAACTAGAGGGAGGTGGTCATTTGTAGCCTTAGTGACTGCTTCATGTCAAGGGCAGAAATGAAAAATCTAAAAGCAGACACAGAACTGCATTAGGGGCAGTGCACTCATGATGGTAGCGCTGAGTTCTCTGCAAGGAGATGGCCATCAGAGTCAGTATGTTCTGTCTAAAACAGGGAGTTTTGTGTGATGTCTTCCTAAAACTCCCGCCACGAAAGCAGCTCATGGCTCTGTATGCAGAGGGCCTGGACTCAGTGTTCTGTGGTACCTACTTCCTGCAGGAACACATGCAGGAGGTCCAGGCGACCAGTTGGTGCGCACCTCGGTGTACAGTGTGAAGGCGTGAACTGTACCCTTTGCAAGTGTCAGAATGAGTCTCTGCTTAGTGAAAACAGTGATGTCTTTTTTTTTTTAATCTAGAGCTTTGAAAGACCCTGGAAGTCTTTAGGAGGAAGGTGAATCCTCTTCCTGCTCCCCCACCTCTCTGTCTTTTGGCACTTAAATACTTTCCTCCCTAATTCCATGGACAAGGATTCTGCCCTGCAAGCCATCAGCTTTGATAACATTCAGCACCTCCAGAAATGGATCCACCTTTCTTTCTTTCTTTCTTTTCTTTTTTTTTTTTTTTTTTTTTTTTTAATATATTTTAACCTTGAAACCAACAAGCAGCAAGCCAGGACCTTCAGCCAGGCCTGAGTAGGGAGCAATGTTCTTTCTTGACTGAATTTAGAAAAACAAGCCTTGAGAAAGAGCTCATTGTGTAGTTTCAAACCACAGGGGCTGGTGTTGCCGATGTCCCGTCCCCTCCTTCTGGAATACTTTAGACCTCAGGAACTCACCAGCGTTTTTCCCGCTCCCAGATGGCCAGGACAGGATCCAGTCCTTAATGGGGTCCAACTGGCACAAGACTTACATCCTGGGAAGAGAGCCGGACAAAGTTTATTTAAAAAAATAAATTACCAATAAATAAATACATAAATAAACCCACAAAGCCAAAGATGGTTGAAATATAATGTGTTTATTTTAACCTTCTTTCCCCCCCCC